>JAHDVE020007490.1:0-11393 GCA_022606495.2 Halesus radiatus | reverse complement strand
CACAGATAACGGACGACAGTTCATCCACCGCCAATGGCTGGCCGCAGTAGAAAAATGGCAATGTAATCATTGGACAACAGCCATCTACCACCCACGCTCAAACCCTACAGAAAGGAGAAACCAGGAGATCAAAAAAGGACTGAGAATTCTCCTCAGAGACTCACCTCACAACGAATGGGATGACAAACTGTCGGGAGTAATAATGACGACCCGAAACAGGCGGAACGAAGCAACAGGCGTATCACCCAGTAAAGCACTACTGGGATACGATATACCGAGACCAGGGCAGTGGCAGGCTTGCCCAGACAACGCAGAAGGGGAAATCGTCTTACCCCACCAGCGAGAAATAGCAGATGAGAACATTAGAGTAAACCAAGCAGCGTACCAAGAGAGGTACGCCCCAGTGGCGCAAGCCTTGCTTACATACCAGCAAGGAGAAGCGGTGTTAATAAAGGAACACCAGTTAACCGGAGCCCCAGAAGGAAACTTCGCAGGATTTGCACCAAAATGGAGTGGTCCTCATAAAATTATCACAAAAATAGGAAGAGGAAACACCTACTGGGTAGATAAAAGGGGCAAACATATTAAAATCCATGCAGACGACATAAAAAGGGCACCGGAAATCCAAGGAGACCGGGTGGACGATTCAAATAACGAAGTTTTGGCTCAAGAAGCCCGGGTGGATTGATACGAGATGGCAATGAGCTAAAACGCCGTTGAAAGAACTCGCCCGCCCGGAAGGCTCCGCCGCAGCGCCCAAAGGGAAAAAACCCCGTGCGCCATGCCGAGCCAATCACAGGCCGCCGGACGCAAGGGACGGGCTCCCGAAGAAACCGCCGTCGAGTTCGACAGGCGTTCAAAAGGGGGGATTTTGGCTACAGAAGGCAGTTCTCCCGGAGCTGCAGACTCCCGCTGTTACCAGCAAATAGCTGCCAAACCCCCACCACGGACTTTCCACCCGTGGAGGGCTTACCTCGACTTACCTCCGGAAAGGAAAGTCACCGCGGAGTGAAGTTACCCAGTGCCTTTGTAAACTAAAGTCAACTCCGTGAAGTTACCGAGTGCCTTTGTAACTAAAGTCACCTCAGCGAAGTTACCCAGTGACTTTGTAAACTAAAGTCAACTCCGTGAAGTTACCCAGTGCCTTTGTAAACTAAAGCCAACTCAGTGAAGTTACCCAGTGCCTTTGTAACTAAAGTCAACTCAGCGAAGTTACCCAGTGTCTTTATAAACTAAAGTAAACTCAGTGAATTAGACACTCCATAGAATTAAGTCCAAGTGAATTCAGTGAAATAGACACTCTTTAATATTAAGACTTAGTACCTAGTGGACGTTATATGATTATTATAAAATAAACAAAGATTATACTACCACGAATTGTTTCTCTGAGCCCTATTGATATTACCCACCTATCAATATTATATTTGCGCACGTTCCAGAGTGGAATATACTACCAGCATCGCCCTGGTGAGAGACCACCATTCAGAATTGAAACGTTGCTTGAAATGGCTTTTGACCGCCAAGACCAGACCTGAATAGCCAGTTATTTCCCCACCTTCCTCTTCCCCTTCTCCTTACCCTCCCCAATACCTTCAGCCTCATAATATTCCCCAATTGGGGATGCCATAGTCTCACTGGCTTCAGACGGTTGGGAGCAGTTGGGACTCTTGTGCGATATTCATGTAAAATAAATATATATATATATTCAATAACTCGTGTACCTTGATCATCACGTGCATGCACTCATATTGTTTTATTATTGCGCTACATTTGAATGATGATTATTATTGATTGTTGTATTATATAATAATTTTTGAACTAAACTCCTGCTGACAAGCTACTTGCAGTGGCTTAGCGGGTACAAGTTCCCATTATATGTAAATAATATTTTACAATAAATTTATTTTTTTGCTTATTTTAATCACAATGTCTTCTTTCTGTTGTATGCTAGAGATTTCCCATATCGAATGATGGTTATCAGTACATTGAAGTATCTTGATTGGAATTGAGATGGTGATTTTTACAAGATCTTGATTTTATTTTTCGTATTTTTTTCACGTCAATTACAGATTTATATCAATCAGAATCAACGTTTTACTTATTTTAGTACACGTTTTTGCCTACCTATCTATTAAAATCTGTTTCATAATGTTGTTATATAACAGTGTAGTAAATAAAACGTGTCTTATGAAATGAAAATTATCATTAAATGGATTTGACCAAGTGTTACAAGTGATGCAGATAGGTAAGAAAATGAAATATTTATTAAATAAAATAAACGCTTTGCTTTAATAAACTTTATTTTAAAATAAACCCCAAACGTTTTGCTTATCTCAAGCTTCATCAGGATAAAACTTAAAACGGATTGCTTTGACAAAGTAATTGCTGACGATATAAAACCAAATATATTACAGCTTATGAAATTATCGATGGCATGTTACATAAGTGTGTTCAGTACACTTTTACATATGTTTGTAGCTCATCTTTCAAGATGATTAAACTATTAGAAAACATCTGATGTTAATCTTACATTTAGTAAATTTACATTAATATTAATAATGATTTTTCCTCACAGTTAATGGAAACGGTAAATTTTTTGCATTGCACGGCACACTATGCCAGACAATATAGAACGAATATCCATTCTTTTCTAATAATTTATTGAATTTATGACAAAAAATTGCTACAAGATCTGTGTCTTATGTCAGCACGATTATAGGTAATTGGCATAAAATTCGCTTGGCAAGCGGAGTTTAGAAACGTTTATTGCAAGCGCAAAAAGCCTCTGTTATTTATGTTGTGAAGAATTTTGTAAGAAAGAAAAAAAAATCAAGGGACTCTACATAAATAATCTTAGGCGTTCATAATTGCCCAAAGAAAAAAAGTACTTGTTTACGCTTATATTTTTCACAACCTAATTAAAAAGTCTATTTTAATTCTTATGAAAGGAAATTTTAGGAAAAGGTTTAATTTATTCGAAGCAATTTTATTGGTTTTTATAATGAAAATCGATTCTTAGTATAGATTAATGGAAATAGTAATTTCACTGAAAGCTTTTGCATATGAAATGAAAAAGTACGCTTTTTGTAACAAAAACAAAAAGCATACTTTTTTAAACATTATAATATAATACATATATGCGTACCCATTTTTTTTCCATAATTTTAAAGCAGTTTTTAAATAACCTCACCCATCGATTAAAATAATACAAATAACTTGACTAGGGTACCCTAGTGGCCCTAATAAAAGTGCCAATCTTTATAAGCATTACTCACCTGGAAGTTTGCGAGATGAAAGGCGGCAAGAGAAAGATGGAAGAGCTAAGCGGGTCCTTTATTTTTACTCGCGATACCTTTCTATGATAAACCACCTGGGACCGAGATGATAAGTACCTATCATTGATAAATTGCCAAGCTTCCAGATTTCTTTTAACTTTTTCCCGTTTTTCGCCCAGCAGTCTTCCCGCGCAAGGTCTGTTTTCACTTTTGAAAAATTATTTATTGCTTTAATTTGTGTAAGTACATTAAAATATCCAGTGAAAATAGCGGCACTCGGTTAGTAAAATAAAAACCTGTCTACAAAGAAAAAAAATGTCCGCTTTGTCCGTCGTAACATCTAAGAAAGATTATTTTCATATCTTAAATATAAATCAGAAAACCTGCATACCTACATAATATTTATTACACATCACTTTAAGGGACGTACGTGACACACCTTAACCAATGACTCCTGATTTTATTTGGAGTAAAAAATGTAACTGAAATTTTAATTAACGCTGAATTCTTTTGTAATTTAAAAGTATACATATATATTTTTAGTACCCAACCGCCGAAAAACCCGCAGCAACACTAACTGTCCAAGACTTATTTTTTAAAATGTTTTTAGAAAAATAACAAAAAAATCATCGGATACCAAAATACCATTTAGATTTTTAAGTCCAAATAAACTCAAGAATCACTGGTTAAAGTAAGATGGATATGTCTCTTAACACCCTGTGCATAGCAATAAAATCTCTTGGTCAATGAGCTCTGACACTACTTTTTCAGTCTTTTCTTTGGAATTTCCGTGTCAATGTAAATATTTTCAGTCCGTGCTTTGTTTTTATTATAAATCATAATCTATGCAACTCTGAAATATCCATTTAAATGTCAAAATTTAATACCCCATTTTCAATATTTATATGGGGGGTGTACGAGACGTGTAGGCCCGCACAAGGGACTGTAAATATTTAGCCAAATCATGAAAAATCATGAAAAGACTGTTAAAACTCAGGCAAAGCGGTACAAGTTGTTCCTATACTCACGGGTAGGAACAACTTGTACCTACATACTTAATTGCTAAACGGAAGAAAAGTATGGGATGTCGCGAGAGGCCGGCAATAACTACTTGTTAAAACATGAAATTGGACAGTTCCCAGCCTCCCGTTGTATTATTTTGTATTACTGCCGGATATCAAAAACTCATATGTATTTATTCAGGTCTAATTGGATTTTATTGCGCAGCTTTGCCCCAGTGACGCCCTTTTGACAGATGATCACCGAAATGAAAACACGGGCAAGTACGGGCTATTTGTTTCACTTAACGGTTAGTTCTTGGAATATTTTTCCCAGACGCCTCCCGTGATAAATGGCCAGAGTTCTTCTGTAGTTCATAACAAATGGCATTACTTTTGTACGAAACGAAGAAAAAAATAATTTATCGGATGTTTCTTTGAATACTTGGGTAATTTCGCGCTCAGTCTGGATAACTCTAGTAATTGAGTTCTGTATCTTAGTGTGTTAACCTACTCTATTACGTAATGAAGTCTCAGAATAATGTGCTGGGTAAATACCAACACACTTATAAGGTTTACCATTTTTTTGCTCTGTATTTAGATAAACCTACGCTTTCTTCAGAATCAATAGCACCTAATTCAGAACCAGCAACGATTTACGGAACAAAGTTGCAGCACAAATCTTAGAATATCAACAATTTCTTTATTACTAATTGTAGGGATTAAAGGTGTTATGTTTAACTACGTTTTTCGATAAAATATGTGGCGTACCGGCCGTTGGTGGGCGAAGCCGGGTAAAAACCCTATAATGCTTACTTGCATGGTTTTATTCAAAGGACCAATTACCCAAAATTATATCATCAATATCGATAATTATAGATAGTAAATTTTGCACTTGCTTTATCTCGATGAACGGTATCATCGCATGTAATTTGAGACTATTGAACATCAATAAAAAAAATAGATCAAATTGGACAAAGGTATGAAAAGGAACTTACCTCGATCACTGCAATGTCACCTCTCGTCACAGCTTCCCTTTATCTCCCGACACTCCCTGTATATCTATCACTTTAATATCACATCCATTCGATCCGAGATTTAAATTGAAACTAAGCAACCGATGGCAGGTAGTAAGGAGGATATTGAGGTTTACTTATACATCGTTTTCAAGCAAGCACCTACATGTACCCATTACCAATATGGCCGCGACCAATATGTTCAACTCTCTTATTTAGGTATTTATTTAAAGATTGCATGGGAAATTAAATTGATATTTTTATGTCAGTTTATTCTAAATGAAAAAAACCTTTTCTTTATTATTATGAGCGATTGAGGTTCATATTAAGTTTTTAAAAGTATACATGTATTTGCGCTTTCAAAGATATTTTAGTTTGTGTGAATGGTGTTCCATCATTAAGAATGAATATCCAAAGTATACAGGATAAGCCTACGTAATGTTTTCTAAAGTTATACAAAAAAGTATATAGAAAAATGGAAAACTGAAAACACCCCTCAAAGAAAAGATATAATCTAATCAAACTTGCCCAGGACAAAAACGGGAAGATAATGCGAGGATTGGATGAAATCAGGAGTGGTTTTTCTTATCCAAATACTCAAAAAGATTTATATAGATGGGTATTATATGTTTTATAGGTGCCATTAATGTATGCAAAGCCATAAAATATGAACCCCCGTCACCACTGAAGAGAGCGATAAAAAAGTTTATTTTCAATCATCCCAAAATAATATATATATCGTCGCCCTTCTCGAGCTTGTTAAGGCTAATAATTTTTATGGAGCCATGAAAAACACGAACGGATAAGACGTCTTATTTTTCTTTATTACGCACCCCCTTAATGGGATGTTGATAACAGGGTGGTATAGCTACGAGGGGGCGAGGAGAGGCGTATCATCGTAAAAGCGAATAGAACCGTCCAAATAAAATGCAGCCAATTACTTGGCCCGACTGAGGGACCCAATTTATATATCTGTTCGTAAGACTGCCCTCATTCCGGGAGTTGGAACATGCAACCAACCCCCAAAAGGGATTGTTGGTTATTACTTCCGAAGACTAAAACTTAACTGTAAAGTAGAATATCTGTTTGTACGTCACATTGAAAAGTAGCTAATGGTGAGCTCAGGTGTTCTTATTTTGGTATCTTTAACTTGCAGATCAATGCATTATTTTTCAAAAACGAATGTTGTATTTAAAAAAATATATATTCTATGATTCCGAGTATGAATCCCAAATGCCCGGAGCTGGTTGGGCTATGGTATCCTCAATTGGTTAATATTATGAGACAGAATAAAAGTGAGAAAGTGAAAAAGATGGAGAAGAAGAAAGCTGGGAAGCAACTGGCTATTTAGATCTAGCCACAAAATATGGCTAGTAGTTTTTCAGAAAGGCAATAACGAGAGTACTCGTCTCTCGGGAAAATAACCAATATTTAATTAATTTCGTAAGTATATACTATCTATCGATAATTTAACGTATGAAATAAACAGAGTTTGTTAGAAAAACAAATCTACAAAGTCCTATAAATTCAGCTATTGATTTTTGATGCCATAAAAAGAAATATTTGCATACCTACTGGTACTGAGTATAAATTTCTATATGAATAAAAAAAAAGTGTTATAAAAAAATAATGTTTATAACCTTTGTACCTTGTTCGTGTGAATGTATCAAAAAAAATTAATAAAAAAAGATAAAAATCTTTCAAGTTAGAAAAAGCAGAATTTAAATAGGTCAACATAAACTGGGCCAAATGTTCCCCTAATAAGTATTAGAATGGGACTGGATGGTAATGGTTTAAACCTCTGTCCATGAGTCGGGAATTTACAGCCGCTCCGTCAAAAAAAAATGGACGTTTTTTTTTTTATAAAAATAAAAATAAAATATTTTGTTTAAACCACTATTTAATACATAAAAAATAGGATACACATTTCCCTGAGAAATAGTAACAAGAATAGACAAATAATAAATACAGAAAAATAAAAACGTACACATTTATGTCAAAAGAATGATTTATTTTCCATAATATGTTTGGCAAATACAGAATAATAATTATTACTTCAACACCTTAGGTGCTCCTCAACTCTACAATCAAAATTTCTTGAAGTATTTCCTATACAAAAATTACAAACTATCATCGCTGTAATCGGAAAATGTTGTAGTGCAATGATGGATGAAATGATGGATGACGTGAGCTAGCAGAGGATTATACTCGCGATACCTGGGTGGGAACCCTATGCTTTGCACCGCTTGACTTCAGCTAGCAGAGTATTGAATCCGCGATACCTGGCTGAGAACCCTATGCTTTGAACCGCTTGACTTCAGCTAGCAGAAGATTGAACCCGCGACACCTGGGTGAGAACCCTATGCTTTGAACCGCTTGACTTCAGCTAGCAGGGGATTCAACCAGCGATACCCGGTGAAAACCCTATGTTTTGAACCGCTTGACTTCAGCTAGCAGAAGATTGAACCCGCGACACCTGGGTGAGAACCCTAATGCTTAGAATCGCTCGACCAACTGACCGATCTCAGTTAGAACTATTCAAAAATGTCTTAACAACCGTCGTTAGCAAAAGTGATGTATAATAAAATAAATTTGAACAGTTACTCACGTAAAATGTCTCAAGTTTTACGTAATGTTTTTCTTTACAAAGTGTGAGATCTGGGTTGACATCAATGTTCCTAAGCGTTAAATTGTAATTTCTTTGTAGATGGATTGTAGTACTTCTATCAATTTATTTCCGACAAAATCGGGTGAAATCTGTTCTGGGTTATTTAATGTGGCGATGAATTATCGTATGGCGTTAATGTTACTTGCAATGGGGGTAAAACGAATGTTCTAGAAATACTTGGCGCTGGTTCCTCGCTGTGTTCTATTACCCCATATTCAACTACCCCTATACACTCTTCCCAGTTTAGAAAATCTCTCGCAGCTTCGAGCTACGTTCAACAATCGTACATATTCATTCCCTTTGCTATAATTTTATTTGTATCACCGGAAGACGACTAAACGAATTATTTATTAAAGCCCTTTAATACTATTAAAAAGGTTTCCTCCAGATTAAACTCAAACTGCAAGTAATAATACTGAAGCTTGTAGATTTTATCTAATTATTATACTGGTTTCAACATTGTTTTGATAATGCTAAGTATAAGATTTCCTTTTCTGAACCATTTACGAGGGTTCCACTTTTAAAAATGGCCTGCATAAGCACACCTGAAGTACGTAAGTATGCATAATTTGTAAATTTGAATCGTCTGGCAAAAAATTACTTTATTACTCTATTTCGTATGATACTCTAATAAACCCTTCCGGATTATTTGAGCGTGTTCATTTTACTATCAACATAAAAAAAATTAAATAACTACCAATGACGTATTTTTTTCAAACGATATCCTTTAACCAATTTTTAATGCTGGAAAATTATCCACCATTTGTCAACAACTAACAGTAATATAACATTTTGATTAATTAACGTTGAATCAACAACAGGTCCTCAAAAATAAATGCTTATTCCATGAATGTTGTTTCACTGGTAAAATAATACAAATTTTCCGATGTTATTGAGTACCATCAAAAATACTGACAAGCAAAAAGAGAGTTGTAAATCAATAATTAAATAATTTCTTCACAGGATTGGTATTCACTTTGTGGCGTCTTTATTAATAAATCAATTAAAAATTACTTTGTAATCACTGCTTTATTAATATATACATATCAATTCAAAGCGATATTCTCCTCATTAGGAATATACAGAATATACTTGTAATTTATTAATTGTATTCTGTATATTCTTGATGAGGAAAGCTTCGATTCGAAACATGTTGATATGCATATATCAATAAAGTGGTGATTACAAAGTAATTTTTAATATGTTTATCGATAATTAAATAATATAACAAACTATTTACTTATATTTACGTAACTATTTATTCCATTTTTATACAAACTTAAAGCATAAAACTGATTTATGCGGCACCCAAAATGCTTGAGTGGTGAGGTCTTCGGCAATAAAGTTTTTGAAAGACTCTCATATATTTTTAAAACCCGCAATGTCTTTTCTATGACGAGTTTTGAAGAGTGAAAATGGGCTAATCTGGGTGTAATGTTGATGTCACATATCGACAAAGAAATTTTCTAATCTTTATCCAATAATTATTATCCATTATCCATAATACGGGCATGTGCCTAGTTTGGAAGTTAGAAAAATGAAAAAATGTAAACTCTGTACCATACTTATAAAATAAGAAAGATACATTTGCTTTTTAAGTAGTTTTATGATTGTGTAAGTATAAATGATTAGTCTTGTCTGTTATACCCCACGTAAATTTCATAAAGGAACTTATGTAATATTTCAAAGTTTGTAGTTATTTGGCAAGGCTACAATATAAAAAAAATTTCCAGGGAATATTCTGCACATTAAAAACAGACGTGACATTATTTGTGTGGTACAAAAAAGTGTGAATGGTTGATAATATTATGAATAATTTTAGGTTTTTACCTCGCATATAATAAAGTGCTGACGTGTTAGAGATAAATTTGTCGCATTTTGTTAATAATTACTTAGGTAGATGAATTGATCAAGTACGTGGTAATTTCGACTTTCTAAACTTTGATTTTAGGATAATGAAATTCTAGCGTTTCAACAATTTTAATTCCAAGAACGTGTGCGATGGCAATCAAAGTAAAAAAAAATCACGTTTTTCATTCTTATTCCGCTTATTATTTTCAAAATACACCTCGTATTTAATTTAACATCCAGACAAAATGTTATCAAACTTTTCTATTGAACAACTCGATGGTTTATGGGATAAAACGATATCTGAATTTTGGCTATTTTCTTGTTAGTGTAAAAATACAGTTGTGACGCATTTATTTTCGATTGAAAAATCCTGAATCTTGTGTTGAATTTTTAAATACCCCAAATACCATGATCATGTATTATAGGTGAATAATTATAACGATAATTATAGGTAATTATAGGTGGATAACGGTAATTAATTGTGAATAATTATAACGGCTAGTTTGCTCAAAAATTTTCTTTAATTATCCAAAATAGTCCTTTTATATATTATTTTTCGCACTTTCACAATGGAACAGATTCAAGTGCTGAGGAAAATGTGCAATATAACGCCATGTAATTAATAATTAAAAAAAAAATGTATGTGAATGGTTGAATACAGATCAATTTGGGAGGCGGGTATGGGTACCGCCGCCCCGGAAACCATTCATTGGATAATCAACACCTCTGCCATAGGTCACCCCAAGTGGTTCGCCATGTTTTGTGACTTAGCAGGGATGCCAGGGTTCATGGGGGGGTGAAATTTGGTGATGGATTAATATGTCTGCTCGTCACTCCTGGACACAGTGATCCCTAGATACCTCTTACCCTTTTCTTTCTCAGAACTTCCTCTCCTTTCTTTTCTCGAAAAGAGTCCCCAAAGATGACATTTCCCCAGGGCCTCCTATGTGGAGTTTTTCCAAAAAAAAACGAACTCAAAGAATATTCCAAATTTTAGATTAGCACACTATTCTAAATATTGATGACACTCTTTAAAAAAAATCGTTATAATTTATTTGTTACTACGAGTTATAATATGAGTTTTTTAATGTTTTTTTTTCATCTTGGATTGTTGATCCAAAACGATTCATGTATTTTAATCTTCTTGTGAGGTACCTAAATAACCAATTACTTATTACAAATTAATCCAACCCTAATCAACCATCGCTGACTTTGATCATCAGAAATGTAAAGCAAACAAATTAAATTAGTTGGGTAATAGAAATTGGGTATCTCGAAGATGAGCTGTTTTAATTTTTAATTAATGCCGAAGTATTCCAATTCGAGAAAAAGTTAAGGGTTGCTAGTTTCACCCCAAGGCCTATGAACTCTTTCCGGTGGGGAATATAATAGTAGGTACCTGGTAGTCAGGGGCGCTCGGTGAATTTTATTTACAGTAGTACCTATATAGAAAGTACTTTAATAAAAACATATTTAATTATTAATTGATAAACTAAAGTTCTTACAAACTTAAGACAAGATTTTTGTGCATAGCGCAAAGGGTAACAATTATTTTTATAAACAATAATTATTGGCCTGAAACACT
>JAHDVE020007489.1:0-18755 GCA_022606495.2 Halesus radiatus | reverse complement strand
TATTAATTTATTGAAAATATATATGACAGATATACATACGTTATTGTTGTACAGGTGTGTACAGAATTTGTTTTAATGTGAAGGTATTGAAGATAAATATACAACTTTTTTAACGAAATTTGCTTTAATTCAATGCCGTAATTTAATCATTATTTCAAAGTGAAATGTATTCATCATAAAAACTTGATAATCTCTTCAAAATCCCATCGGATTAATTACGGTAATTATAATATATTCAGGTTTGTAAAAAGGTTCCGCGTGGACATAAAATATCTCCCTGAAAATCTCAGTTATAAAGTATGAAATTTTTTTATCGAGATCAACATTCTGAATACAACGTGGGTCTTTGAGAAGCTGTGTATCCTATTATTCGTAATACCAAAAAGCTTTTATCATTATAAAAACGAAAAAAAAAGTTTTTTATATTTTTTAATTGAATGTATATCCCATACGAACACTGGGTAAATAATCCGTAGAAGTGACATTCATGAAAATGTATGTCCAATGTATTTTAATGACTTATTGAAGATTATAAATTCCATTGTAATATTTAATCAATTAAGAAGATAATATCAACCAATCATAAATGAAACCCGAAACCAATAAAGGAATCAGTCGCATGTTGGAATCGAACCCGGGACCTCTGGCTTACCGGGAAAACAGCTTAATCAACTGAGCTAACTGGTCTCAATCAGTTAAATTTACGCCTTCTTCATTAATATCATACCTCAATTTCAATATTTATCAATATTATCCTTCATTAAAACCCATATTTTTGGCTGCAAGACTTGTTAATATTATCCTCAATTAAAACCCATATTATTGGCTGCAAGACTGGTCAATATTATCCCCCCATTAAAACCATGATTATTGGCTTGAAGACATGTCAATATAATCCTATATTAAAACCCATATTATTGGGTTCAAGACTTATCAATATTATCCTACATTAAAACCCATATTATTGGGTTCAAGACTTGTCAATATAATCCTACATTAAAACCCATATTATTGGGTTCAAGACTTATCAATATTATCCTACATTAAAACCCATATTATTGGGTTCAAGACTTATCAATATAATCCTACATTAAAACCCATATTATTGGGTTCAAGACTTATCAATATTATCCTACATTAAAACCCATATTATTGGGTTCAAGACTTGTCAATAATATCCCTCACTAAAGTCCTGATTATTGGCTTGAAGGCTTGTCGATATTATCGTCCATTAAAACCCATATTATTGGCTTCAAGACTTGTCGATATAATTCTCCATAAATCTACAATGAGGATAATATTGATAAGTCTTGAAGTTGACTTGTAATATCGATGAAAATGACGTGAAATGTACTGGTCTCATTAGCTTAGTTGGTAGAGCGGTTGTCCCGGTAAGAAAGAGGTCCTGAGTTCGATTCCCAGATGCGACTGATGCCTTTTTGTTTTCTTTGGTTTGTTTCGTTTTTTTGTTAAATTTAATTGACTTTTTCAATGATTAAGAATATCTATGTCGTCTTTTTTAAAAATGCCATTCTACTCCCAGGTCCCAGGCAGCAATTGAAATTGAAAATCAGTTCTAAAAATAATTTCCATATGTGAAAAAAAATTGTTTATTATTTTTCATCAGAATTAAGGGATAGTTAATGCTTCCATAATTTCGAGAGAATTAAAGGATTCATCAACATTTAAAAGTTAATATTCGAGTTCTATTATTATTCCAGGATTGTGAAATAACTGGCTCATAATGTAATAAAAAAAGAATTTGAATAGAGCTTTCACAGAACTTGAATGTTTACTTTGAAATTTTGACGAAACGTCAAAATTTCCCGAATCAATCCGCCCATAGTGCTGGAGAATAACTACCATTCAGAATCGAAGCGTTGCTTGAAATGTCTTTAGTCGTGTTTGATGATTGGAACTGAGTAGCCAGGTGCTTTTCAACATTCATCTCCCACTCCGTTCAGCTTCACAACCAACCCAGATTGGGGATTGATTGGAGCAGTTGGGACTCTTGTGCATTATTTACATTTTTTTTAAATCGTTATCAAAACACTCTGTGATGTACCAAAATGTTTATTTGCGCGCGTACCACAAAATGGAGAGAATATTAAAAAAGATTTTTCAGTCAGAATAAATACTTATGAATGAGCACTTAATTATAATTCTGGCATATAATGGCACAATCTAAGTCCCATTACCAAACTGAAAATTATAGCAGTGATTTGTTAATGCGAATTCATTATTTCTATACCACTTTCCTTCTCTTGCCAACAATTTTTTAAAAATGTATTTTTTTATCATTGAAAATAATATTAACAACTCTAAAAATAAAACATGAAACCGAAAAGATAAAGATAACAGTAGCAACTGGGACTCGAACCCAGGATCTGGTGGTCTATCTGGGACCTTGCGCTCCTCACGCTCAGTGGGACTACAATATCCTCAATTGCGGCATGTTGTGAGGTTGAATGGATTAGGGAAGGGAAGGAGATGAGGAAGAGGAATGTCGGGAAGCACCTGGCTCTTTAAATCTGGTAACAATTACGGTTAAAGCGATTTCACGCAACATTTTTATTTTTATCAACGTTTCGTCAAAATCCCTAATGAAGTTTTTTATGGAATAAAGTTATGAAGTTGTGAATTCTAGCTTGTCATTGGGGTGCCATAATTGATTTGTCAGCGAAAGTAACTATCTCCAAATAAAGAAACATTAATTTGAGTATTTAATTTCCTTCCAAACGTTTATTTTTTCTAAATGTATCTAACTCATAAAGTTCTCAAGTAGGTACTTACTCGTGTTTTCCAATTTGTAAATATTCTACCCAAAAAACTTCTTTTTTTTTGAATATGCAATCTGTGGCTCACCGGAGTGTTATATATACGAGTATATGACCTAACCTAAATAAAACATGGCGGATTCAATGTGACTAATTTTAAAACGTTATAACAGTTTTGCATATTGGATTTCATTCAAACTACTTTCTAAGCCTTCCCGGCACTAATAAAAACAAACTGTGCTATTTTCAGCGAAACCGGTCAAGTAATTTTCGATACAATCGAGGAATAACAATCACACTTACATTGATTTTTATATATATAGACTAATTGATGGATTATTATAGTTCGAGATTATTCAATGTTTAATGATTTACAAGAAATTCCAGCACCTACGATTACATACAGATTTTAAAAGATTCCAGTTTGAGGATTATTGATTTTTGAAACCTTATCCATTTTACTAATTACCCGTATAGAATTGACACATAAATCATTCATAGTATTTCTTGATTTAGCAACCTGGAAAGCGTGTATTTTTGGGTGCTAACTGATGGGCATAATAAGGAAATCCGGTGAAAAATATAATTGCTTTATATATTCGGTAATTCTGAATTTATAACTTTTAAACTGTTACGAAGAATTTATATGTCGTTGTTTAAAATTTAATAAAAAATCATCTCATCAAAACACCTTGTTATGTTGATTCCATTGCATTTGAAACATCTGACGTGACGCGTGCATTCTGTTTTTGGATTAGTATGAAATAAAATAATTTTCGATTTTGTTTTGTATTTTAAATATGTATTTTTTTAGTTTTTGCGAAATTTAAACACAATTCGGGTGACTTTAAACTGTATAATTATTGTTAATGAAAGAAATTTGAGTATTAATGAGCAAACCAATTATCAATACGGATATTATGATAATGTTATTGGTCAATATTATTATATTATTCTTAATTAGAGTAAAATTTTGTAAAAAGGTATATAATTTTATTACTTATGTTCAATTTATTTTTTTATAACTTATTGAAGTTTGTGAAACTCATTGTAATATTTTAATCATTGAAGAAGATAATATTAACACATCCCAAATGAACCACGAAACCGAAAAAACAACAGAAATTAAAAAGATTTCAGTCGCATCTGGGATAAGGATAGCAGCCAATAATATGGGATTTATAAACATCGAGGATAATATTAACAAATCTTGAACATGAAGTATGATATTGGTGTAAATGGCGTAAATTGAACTGGTCTCATTAGCTAAGTTGGTTAAGCGGTTACCCCGGATAGGTAGAGGTCCTGGGTTCGAGTCCCAGATGCGACTGAAATCTTTTTAATTTCTGTTGTTTTTTCGGTTTCATGGTTCGTTTGGGATGTGTTAATATTATCTTCTTCAATGATTAAATTATTACTTATGTTTAGTTATGGTTTACCATGAATAAAATATAAAAAATATGTATGGTAAAGCTCATCCTTGTTTTGACATTTGACATTCTAACCTCTAAACTGATCAAAATCGACTGGCCATAGATTTGGAGCGAAAATTTGAAACTTTGATAATTATTTTAATCATGAAAACTGACTTTAGAAGAAAAAAACGATATGTGTTGGTATTTAAGATTGAACAAAATTATTAATAAAAAAATGAACAATAGGACGAGAGTTCCTTATTAAATTTAAACCCAAAATTAAATGAAAATCATTCCGCAATAGGCATTATCAATTCTCTCTTTGCAAGATTTATTATGAACAAGTCGTGCTAAGAATCTCATGGCCATTTGGCATTAGAACAAAGTTATGGGTGATGAATGATAAATCCCATTATTCCCTTTCCAAATTATCCAAAAAACTTTTTTCATAAATAATTTATTTGACTTTTTCGGTGGAACTTCTCGAAACGGAATATGGCAGTTATAGAATAAATAAATAAATTATTTAACGGAGCTTTTGAGCATCCTCGGAGACGTTTCATATCATTTTAAAAGCGAAAAATGTTTTTTTAAACTGGATTATGCAAAACTTTTACCAGTCGCTAAAAAATAACAGTAGGGTGCAACGAGTACAAGGACAGTTTCTCAAAATACAATAGTTTCTACGTACACACGAGTAAATCAATAATTTATTTCCATGGAACCTCTGATAAATCAACTTCGACCAACGACAATAGCATTGCGGGAATATTTTGCTCGGCTCACGATAAATTTCAAAGTGTGGTACATAAACTAAAATATTAATTACACCTCCCTTTAGGATCTTTCTAAAATATTAATTACTCTAATGGTTCACTGTGTTATTTATCGTATTTTTAATTCCGTATTTATCCGCAATTTACCACAATACTCTGACGTCGTTTACCGTAATTCACCGTAATTTTATTTCCGCGAATTTAGTGAATTCTGTATTCCAATTGCTATTACGTCGCGAATTTTAATGGAAGAAGAAGCCGGGGACGCCCGAGGAACACATGGTGCGATCAAGTGAATCAAATACTCGAGTCGGGCCATGTCAGAAGTTAGAATAACAGAAGAAAATAATCAATGTAAATGAAGCAAGAAATTAATGCCAATATCGAGTTGTTTTGCGATCCATCCTATCTGCTTACCCCTGCGGAGAAACGTCACGATGGTTAATTAGTTAGGTGGAATTGTTATTATTTTTGTTTGGACTGTAACGGATTACGGGGAATTGCGGTAAATTATCGAAGTTTTCTAATTAATTTTTTCTATGTGAACAAAACTTTGTAGAAATGATTTTTTTTACCAAATAGAAATATTCTTTTCCAAATGGACAAATTTTGTGGATGAGTATTGTCCAAATAGAAAAAAATATTTATTCGTTTTGGAATAATTAGCGACCGTTAGAACAAATTAATCCATTTGCACAATATTTTGGCCATTTGGAAAAAAAATCCTTTTCGAGATTGTTTTGTCGGTTTCAAAAATTATGGATTACGGGAAACTACGTTGTTTTACTGTGATTTATGGTGAATAATATAAAATAATTTCTAGTAATTTATCCTACTACACTAGTTATTAAATGGCTGATAACCGTGACGCACTTTAAATCTCAATAGTTTTAATGTTGTAATTTGAGAAAAAAGTTATAGTGTTAAATTATGTCAATTTCGATAAATTGCGGCTAATTTCAGTGAAATACAGTGGGTTGATAGGGCACAGGGGAAATATTGTGGTTTACGGCGAATTTTCCTGAAATATAATGATTTTTGGTGGACTTCGGAGAATTACTTTGGTTTACGCTGGATTACGATATTATTCACCGTAATCGTCGTTACTTTATGTAAATCATCAAAATTTATTACAAATTCACCATATTTAAAAGTTGTTTTGCGTAATTCAACGGAGTGTATTGTAATTTTCACAATATTTCCGGATTTTACGGATATTCAACGTAAACCACTATATTACCGTGGACAATAAGTAATTACGGTAAAATATGGTAAATTACAATAAATTACTTTAAATTAGAGTAAATTACAGTGATTTAGCGTTTATTATGGAGAATTGTGTTGAATATTGGTGAATTATAGTAAAAATGTTTACTTTCGCTCTAAAATCGTAGATTTCGCTGAATTTCGGTGATTTATGATAACTGACGGAGAAATCCAGTCAATAACGGTAAAATATGATAAATTGAGATAAATTACCGCAAGCTTCGGTGAATTACAGCAAATTACAATGATTCCATGGGTGTGTTATGGTGATTTTTGTTTATGAAAGTAAATAACAGAGAAATAGGTGAATAACGAAAAAAAAATACGGTGAATTAAGCTGACTTACTGGAAAACATGATGAGTTAGGATGAGTTACGGTGAATTATGGAAATTACCGAAAATTATGGTAAATTTAGGTGATTTATGGTGAATCACAATTTTTGACGGTGAATTACGGTGATTTCAAATTTCCAAAAAATAATTATGAATTCCGGTGATGTACGATAAATTGAGATGAACGACCGCGAATCTCTTTTAATTATGGTAAATTACTATGAAAATCAGTAAATTCCGGTGTTTCCACGGTGTTTGATTGAAATTCACAGTAAACCGCTGTCGTTCACTCTAATTATTCGTTATTTTACGTAATTCAGTGTAATTCACCAAATTTAAAATTGGGCTTACGTAATTCAACGTAATATACCGTTTTTTAATGATGTTTCCGTAAAGTAAGGGAATTTGCCTTACACCACTATATTACGGTGGATAATCGTGAATTACGATCATATTCGGTGAATTACTATTGATTATTAGGAATTACAGCGACTTCCGTTGAATTACTTTCAATTATGGATAATAACTTGGAATATCAGTTAATCACGGTGAATTAAGCTACCTTATGAAGAATTGTGGTATATAATAAAAAAAGTACGGTGAATTAAGTTGAAACTTCTTGTTTAAAAACATTATGTATATCATATTTAATAATTTTATTATTAAGGTCTGCCAGTATTGTCGTTTTTTTTTTAATTATTAGGATAACTGTTTCGTCGTTCAAGGCCATTTTTATTCAATTTTAAATGGCTTTGTACACCGAAACAGCGGTCATAATAATATGAAACTCTAAAATACACGCAGAACTTAATAATAATATTATTAAATTTTAATTACTTTAATTTAAAAAAAAAAAAAAAATTAAATGGAGTTGTACAAAGTAAACACAAAATCAAATCATAACTGTGATTTATGGTAAACAACAAAAAATTAATATAAATAGCGGTAAAATAAGATGAAATTTTGTAAATCACGGTGAATTTTGTAAATTACAGTTAAGTGTTGTCATTATGTGTGTTACTGTGAATGTTTGTGAAAGAATATAATTTTTCATTCAATTATCATAAATAACAGATAAATAAGTAAATAACCATAAAATATGGTTAATTATGGAGAAATATGTTAGGACACGCTGTAATATGGTTCATTGCACTGAATAACGGCGAGAGTCCTGTAATCACGGTGTAGGGAGAGTGGTCGTGATCTGCTGGGAATAAAGAATAAAGTTTTGTAAACTATGGTATACTAACACATGATGGTAAACTGCTAGTGAATCAGTAGTGAACGACGGTAAATAATTGTGAATTATGGTTAATTACAGGATGGGCAGGTAAAAGTAGTCGATCACTACAAAGTTACGGTGAATTACAATAACTAATGTGAAATACGTACAATTTTCCATAATCGCTTTGAATGACCGTGAGAGTCCATTCATTAAAGTGAATCAGGAAGCGTAACCATGAACCGATATCGAATTTGTATTAAATTACGGTACGTTTATTGAGTTACGGTGAGAGGCCGTTAATCCCAGTGAATTATAATTCGTCACGGTGACCTATTATTGAATAATGGTAAATTAATAGAAATGACGCTAATTTATCATTGATTTTGGGAAATAGCGGTAAATTACTTATTAGTGAATTTGGTAATTTACATATAAGTTACTGCGATTGACGGTGATATACGGTAAACTACGCCTAAAATACACCGCCATCTGGTTAAGTGCGTTGAATTACGATGAACGTTCGTTAAATGCAATGAAATATGATGAGACGGTAAACAGCCATCGGCTTACTGGAAAATTTCCGGTAATTATTAGTGAATTACTTATAAGTTATGGTAAAGTACTCTGTAAGGTACGCAGTAATATGGTCAGTTGTATGAACGTTCCGAGGAATTACTTTGAATTACAGTGTATTAGGATGAATTACTATGACTTACGGTGAATATCCCTTAATTTCGTTAAATGACGGTTAATTTTGGGAAGTAACGCGTCAATCAGTAATGAATTCATTGAATTATTAGTAACTAACGGTGAATTATGGTTAATTGCGTGGAAAACGGTGAGATTCCGTTAATTAAGTGAATTAAGATGGTAAATCTCTAACGAATCGCTGGTGAATAACGGTAAATTATGGTTAATAAATAGTTCATTTCGGTAAAGAACGTGTGAAATCCAAGCAGAAATAATAACATGTACAGTGTGCTCTGTATCGCAATTCATCGTATGTCATCGTATTTTGCTGATTTTATATAAATTGATAGTAATTTACTACTAATTTGATACCGCTTCATCGTCACCCACCCTATTTCAGTGTTTTTAACGAATTTTCACCGTAATTCAACGCAATTTACCGTATTAAGGCGTGTTTTATATGTACTTTACCATGTATAATCGTAAATAATCGTTAATTTCTACTAACTGCACTGAATTCACTGACAAATTTTGAAGTCAACAATAATTTAAGGTAATTGAATGCAATTTACCAAAGAGGCTGATTATTCAAAAGCTGGTCTTCATGACAAACTTTAATGAAATGTGATTACTGAACTCTCTCCGTAACGCGCATTTCACCGTTTTTTTAATACATTTTTGATACCAGTTCGCTTTCACGCGCATTATGGATTCAATGCAATTATGCGAAATTGTGCATATTTAAGAGTAGTTGTGAATTATTCACCGTAACGGTAAATTATTAATTTTACCATCCCTTCTCACAATTAACAATGAATCATACTTATTTACCGTCGTTCATTTAATGTAGTTTATAATAATTTACTATTATTTTGCTAGCCGATTACGACCTAATACACCGCAGTTACTATTAATAAGAATCCATACTCTCGACATTATTCAATGCAATTGACCACACTGTGGCGTATCTTATAGCCGTAGCTCTCCGTTAATCATCGTATATTATAGTTATTTATAAATTATTCGGTTATTTATGATAATTTAACGAAAAATTACCGATTTTCATTAACTTTCACTCTAATACATCTATAATGGCAATACTTAATTTACGAAAACCACCGTATTTTTCCATGTTCCGCCATATTTTACAAGTGATTATAGTAATTCTATGTCAACTACCATAATTCACCGGAATTTTTACGATTATACACCGCAATATCTTCATAAAAAAACGTAATTTGCTGTAATTCATCAACATAGAACTTTCATTTATGGTAAATTACATTAAATTGAGATAAATTACGTAAAAAAACAAATGATTAAAGTAAGCGACAGAAGTTTTTTACGAATTTCTATCAAACATCTTAACATAACTGAAATTTACTAATTTTCATGATATATATTAATCATAATTACGGGCGATTCAATGTTCTTCATCTTAATTTACCGTATGTCATCGTAATTGACAGTCATTTTCTATAGTTTTTGTAATTTAACTGAATTTACCATAATTCACGACCAAAAATTGTGATTTACCATTATTCATTATCAGTCACGTAAATTTACCGGATTTGTCTGTGATTACCGTAATTCACCGTATTTTTTTCACGCTTACTCCACACAGGAGGCACTAAGGAATTGAATTTCACTCAAAGCCTATGTCATCTTTGGAGATGCTGTGTGGAGGGTATTTTTCCGCTATTCATCTATTTCGCTGTTATTTACGATAATTCATTGAAAAATCAGTGTATAAAAATTCACTATAACTCACCCGTAATCTCTGTAATTATAGTAATCCAATTATTATTATTTATTGAATACTAGCCGATGTGTGCCCGGCTTTGCTCGGGTTTTTTTTTAATAAAGTTATGAAGTTGTGAATTCTTGCTTGTCGTTTGGGTGCCATAATTGATTTGACGTCGAAAGGAATGCCTCGTAACGACAATAACTATCTCTGAACAATGTAACATAAAAACATTAATTTAAAAAAAAAATTATTCTTAACATTTCTATTCTCAAAATATATCTAAATAATAAAGTCCTTAAGTAGGTAGGTAGTAAGTCCTACTTGTGTTTTCCATTTTGAAAATATTCTACCCAAACAAACCTTCTTCTTTTGAATATGTAATCTGTGGCTAACCAGAATGGTATATCTATGGGCTACCTCAATACAAAATGGCGGGTTCAATGTTTTTCATTTTAATTTTAATAACGTTATAGCAAAAAATTTACTTATTGGATTTCATTCAAACTAAACCTCTCTAAACCTTCTCGACACTAATAAGAACAAACTGTGCTAGTTTCAGTGAAACGTGTCTACTAATTTTTGAGAAAATCGAGGACAGACAGACAGACAAACACACATTTTTATATATTAAGATTTTATATATTAAGATTAAGATATATTAAGAGTGGTAGATACTCTCAGCACCCACCATAAATTACATAACATACCACGATAAGGAACTCCAGATTTTTTTTTTGAATAATCACGTTCACACTTAAATACCCGTATATTACGTTTTTTTTTCTAAAGCTTTCATAGTTTAAATAATTTGAAAATTCTACATTTTTAAAGCCCCTAAAACGCACAAATTCTATGGCTTCAATTATATTCTTCTACTTCGATCTGTTTTGATCAGTTTTGAGGTTAGAATGTCAAATGTCAAAGTAAGGATGAGCTTTACCGTTTATAATTTTATATTTTATTCATGGTACACCATAACTAAACATAAGTAATAAAATTGTCTACAATTTTAAAAACTTTAACTCAAAGAATAATAATAGTATTGAGCATTAATATTATCATAATATCCGTATTGATAATGACTACTCATAAATTCTTTCAGTAATAATAGTTGTTTATATTGAACAACAATTAATGAGCTTAAAGTCACCAACATTAAGTTAAAATTTTGCCAAAACTAAAAAAAATACATATTTAAAATACAAAACAAAATCGAAAAATAAAAATTTCCATACTAATCCAAAAACAGCATATGCGCACGTGACGTCAGATGTTCCAAATGCAATGGTACCAACATAATACTGTGTTTTGTGTTTTGATGAGATGATTTTTTATTCACTTTTAAATATTGATTTATAAATTCTAGACACTATTATACATAATAAATTTTATATATAATTGTGAGCATATTCAGAATCAGCGTTTGCTGATCTATTTGAAAACATATTTTTAAATGCATGATATTTTTCACTGGAGTTCCTTACTGGGAATGCCATAGTCCACGGGCGGACAGTTTGAAAAAAAAACATCGACATTTTGGTTCAGATGGTAATAAATTTAACCAATTACAAAAGTGTCTCGAGAGCTTTCACAATTTATTATAACAATTTATTTATTTACACACATATTCACCCAAAACCATGACAAAACTTCAACAAAACAGCGAGGAAAACACATTTGCAACAGCGTATTTCGTCCCGACGTAAAGCATTCAATTAATCATTGAAAACCGAATAACGTACATCGCATTTTGAACATGGAGCACGAGGCAATAAGGCCAATATCCGGAAGGAAATAAACAATGAAAAATTGACGTATCTGTTAGTATCGGAAGTAATAACTTCTCACATTTTCTATAGTAACTGGGACATCGATACTCCGCACTCATGCAAATGATGAAAAACTCCAATTTCCCGTTTATTTTTATATATTTTTTTAATGCCGAATCGATGGCACAACCTTTATGAATCTATACATCGGGTTTTACTTTGAAATAAGGCGATTTAGGGTCATGGCAATGCCAGTTTTCATTAAAGTATTTGGAAAATTAACTCACGTTTTTATTAAATTTTATATGAATACCGAACAAAAGTCTCAACTGAAATGTTATGCGGCTGGTGGTATTGGGGAGGGGAAGGAGAAGGGGGAGAGGAAGGTGGAAAAATACCTGCCTAGTCAGATCTGGTCACCAAAGCAACCATTTCAAGCAACGTTTCAAATCTGAATGGTGGCATTTCACCGGGACGATACTGAGAGTATCTTCCACTCTGGAACGTCCACATAAAAAAGCTACCGCAATTTAAACACAGGGTGCTAAAAATCCAGCCGTTGATATTAATACTGCTCAAAACGAGTCTAAAATTAATCACATACGTGCGATGTTAATTCAGCACCTACGAAACTTTATTTTCTAAGAAACTAGTTAATAAACCGGTTAGTGTCTGATTTCACACAGGCGTCGTAAGTCCAATTACTCGGCTGGCATTCTTCCACCATGACACAAGCAACATTTCCCGCTTTAAGGAGATTTACAAATATTGTCATATTGTTTGTAACCTGAGAATTTTTGCCTTAAAAAAATAATTTTAATACAAAAACTTACGTGGCGCTTCAGCGGTAAACCGCGAAAGCGTGCAAACCTTAGGAATCTATTAGCTGCATGGGTGCGCAGCGACTATGGGATTTGTTAATGCCAAAATTGTACGGAAAAGTTTTTAACAAGAATTAATAGATTTTTTTTCTGTAATTATCGTTTTTTACGAATTACTTATTAAGATTTTTTTATCAACTACAATATTGTATTCATTAGTCACAGACGCTTTAATGGATCTTCAAATTGTATCTAAACTCTAGTGCAGTGATATGTTGAAATTTCTTTAGAAAAGACCAACATGGGATTTATAGATGAGGGAATTTCTTTCTCCCTCTTTTAATCTCCGATTGAATTCCTAATGAGAAAAGCAACGATCCGTTACTATCATATGGAATTATTAGAAAAGTGTATTTATTGATTTCTTTTAGCAAATCGTCGTTATACCATCATTATTCTAAAGTGTATAAAATTTCATCCAATTCCGACCGATAGAGTAGTAGGAGAAAAAAAAAAAAAACCTTAACCCAAAAGTCGGCGAGCGTCCCACCCTTTATTAGATGGACGTAAGAAAAATGTCTGAATTTCTGTTTAAAGGAAATCGATACGGCTTCTCCAGAAGCCACTTGACTTTAAAGTACACGAACTTTTAAAGTTAGAGTATTTAATTTGATCTCAAAAGTTTTATAGTAACTTTAAGCTCTTTTGCTTCCTCGGATTGGCACGTTGGGTTTCTTAGTTTACCGTGTCGTGTTCTGTACGAAACGAACAGTTTTCAATAGTGTTGCGTGTTTGTTAAGTTCTTTGTAAATACATTTGCTACTAGCTTTAACTTACTTCGACGTTTCGCGTCAGCAACTGAAGTTAATGTTTCAGTTTTAAACTGTTTTATCAGAATTTATAAATATTTTTGTGGTGACTGGAAAACAGTTGAAGTTTGAACGGAACGCGTGTACCTACCCGATTTAATATATTATTTATTTTTATAAACAATAATTATTAGCCTGAAACACTCATCCAAATTGAAAAAAAAACCTTTCCGAGCAAAGATAAAGTAATGCCAGACCTCGAACCTGCACCCTTCTGATTGCCGGTGGTCCATTGATGTTCGACATCGCAAACCCGCCAAGTTAAGTTGGCGGGCTTGCCGACTAAGAGCCTTATATCAGAAAGTTCGAGAGTCCTGTCATGACTTTAAAGGTTTCGCCGGAAAGGTGTTTCAGCTTTTTTTTTTTCAATTTGGATGAGTGTTTCGGGCTAATAATTATTGTTTATAAAAATAATTGTTACCCTTTGCGCTATGCACAAAAATCTTGTCTTAAGTTTTTAAGAACTTTAGTTTATCAATTAATAATATATTATTAACTGGGAAAACAAAATTTAAAAAAAAATCTTCATTGTACAAATAAGAGGAGGATGCGTGGAGGGTTTTGCTTATAGATTCACCCTATTTCTTATAGTTATAATATAATATATCTAAGTGAATGTTTGTCTGTCTGTCTGTCCTCGATTTTCTCCAAAATTAGTAGACCGATTTCGCTGAAAATAGCACAGCTTGTTCTTATTAGTGCCGGGAAGGTTTAGAGAGTAGATTGAATGAAATTCATTACGTAAAACTGTTGTGATAATGCTTTAAAATTAGTATGAAAAACATTGAACCCGCCATGTTTGAACAAAACCCTTGACTCTGTGCAGAAACGGGCGGTCCGTTTGGTAGATTCTCCTATTTTAATAAACGGATTACAATCTTTGGAGCACAGACGTTAGGTGGGAATGCTGTGCTTGTTCTACCGGTATTTTAATGGAAGATCCCTTCGGCACCGGTGCACAGTCGGGAAACAGGCCAAACGCAAGCCCAACATTTGCACACGGTTGACATTTGTCACATGAGAACGGGACGCTTTTTGGGAACATCTGTGGAATGATCTGCTGGCTTCTGTGTTCCCTCCATCCTTCATCTTCTCGACCCAAGTTCACTCCCTCCTATCCCCTAAAAGACCTTCCTCACGGCATCCCCAAATATGATAGAACGTGTAAGTATAGTTTGACATAGTTAACTTTGCATGCGGCCAAAGGAAGAACTAACGAACGAATGAACAATTTTCAAAAATCCAATTGTTTTTTTTTTTGTATTCGGCAACCTGCTTAGTATTGTGTACGTTTTATTGTTTATGCAAGACTGAAAACGTTAAAAAAGAAATCAAAATTATTTCCAATCTGCGTCCTTGTTTATGTAATCAAATCCGCGAGCAAATACGCACAGTTTGCAGCCGTATAAATTTTTTGTATTTCGTAAATATTCCGATGAAAATTTAATTTACAAACGTGAGTTGACATTTTTGAAAGGTTGAATGAATTTGTTCTTTTTTGCTGCTGAAAATGCTTGGCGTCGAGTTATCGAAGGACGCTTTCAATTTGTATTTAGAATGGTCACTTGAAACGGTCAACTGGAATACTCGTATAATTGCCTTTGTATTTGTGAAACCCATTTGGGGTACTTCAAGTACAAAAAGGCCAGAATCATTACAGAATGCATTGCTCCGACGATTCGCCAAAAGTTCCTGGTTCGTCAGAAATAGCATTATTAACACGGGCTCCTCCACTCCGAAAACATATTATGGATTTAGCCAAAACGTTTTACTCCAAATTAGAATCGAACTCGAATCCCTCCATATTCAACCTCGGCCGCTGGACCCCTCCATATCCGCCCAAATTCCATCTTATACCCCCCATTACCTTAGTGAGCGGGCTTAAATATAAGATTGCTATCAGCAAGTGCCGCTAGCACATAAAACACGGCTTACAATTATTTGAAATAAATTAAATAAAGCTCCACAGTAGCAATAGGCAGCCCGCTCACTGGGTAGAGAAGATTATCTCCACATTTATGGATCTCTAACCACAGTTGACACAGGAAGAGGGAGAAAGGTTCCCTGGCACTGTACACAAACATTTTAAATTGCGATATATAGTGTATTTGTGAATAGAAATCCAATAATAGAGTTTCCAATCTTCACTTTTATTGACTCTTCTGGCTTAAGGGTACTTTACCTAAAAACAAATTGAAATTTTTTCTAGGTTATCTAGGTTATCTTTTTCTAGGAAAGTAGTTGTTAGATCCTTATTGTAACAGAAGTAAAATTGAGAAAAGTTTCTAATTTTGAAACTGTCAATTCATGGGGGAATTCGATTTTAAAATGTTTTTTTTTTATTAAAAAATCTTTGTAACTTTTTTCCACTTATTTATTGTTGATCGGACCGGTTTCACCCTATCACGGGCATCGTCAGACTAGCACAAATAAAACTAAATCTATGGTATATATAGCATCGGTGTCAGGAGTGAGTCCCATTGCTTCATAATATTGTTTTTATTTATGACTTGAAATTTGTTTTATTGCTGACGGTGCTGTTTACTATTATGTTTTTAAAAACTACTTTCGGGTTGGTTTATTACCCTCTGGAAGATAGATTACATTTAAAATATTTTATTATGTTATACTAGGTACATTTTAAAGATCCATTCAAATGTACCTTGTTACTCGTAGTACATGTAACTACAGGACAAAAACTGCTATAAAATTCATTTTAGTAAACAAGATGGAAATCACAGGGAAAAAAAGAAAACTAGAAATCACTAAATTACTCCCAATCGTCAGTAGACAATGATACCATGGCATCCTCAATTGAGGTATGATGTGGGGCTGAAAGTATTGAGGCGGGAAAGGAGATGAGTGAGAGGAAGGTGGGGAAGTACTTGGCTATTTACATCTGGTCACCAAACACGGCTAAAACCATTTCAAGAAACATTTCGATTCTTAATGGTGGTCTTTCACCAGGGCGATACTGACAGTGTCTACTACTCTGGAACATGCTTCCCTAAAGATGACAAAGACCCTTAGGGAAACCCTAGGATATCCTGTGCTGAAATATTGAAAAAAAAACTTTTTTTTTCCTTTTTTTTAAAAACACTAAATGCAATGTGAACAAGTGTTAAACTAGGTACCTATAAAAATCATATTTTCAAAAAAGGAAGCAAACGAGAAAGGACCGGATTCCTCTCTATGCTCACCGGAAGTAGCAGAACGAGGAACCCGGAATAGCCGGAAGTAGAACCCTTCCGCCGTCAGACTTCCGGTTTGAGATGTTTTGTGCACTCGTCATCTAATTTCACATCACAAAATTTCAAGTGAGTAGATTGTTGACCAAAGTTTTGGTGTTTAGGAAAGGCATTAGGCCACTTATTTCATTCATTAATAATCAATTAAGCGTTTGAATATGCTTTTAACTTGTTAAACGTTTCAAGTAAATTAATAAAACATTTTATACATACTTCGTTGAATCTTTAAAGTCATGTTAGCTATTGATCGGTTTCCTTTAGGGACTGATATTTTCGGCCCTTTACTACAATCCAGCGTTCAAATTCTTGTAAAATATTTACGATTTCTATGATTCAGTTGAAGAAAACTCGACTCTGTTTTCCGTTCTGTTATTTTATAACCATATATAATACAGTATCGTTTTAAATGACATGTTTACAATAGTATAATTACGGTGCTTTGTGTGGTATTTGGTGAATACCTCACTATTTTGAGAATTTGTCCTGGGGTGTTCAGGTAGTTGTGCGGCCGACCAAAGTTTCGTTTTCAGTTTTGGCCAATAAACGAGTAACGATATTTAAAATAATACTTTTAGGTTACGATCACACAATCGCCCAACGTCCCAACCTGAACTCGATTAGGAGTTGGGACGTTGGTCGATCGTGAAGTGACTATAAACGATCGGCCAACGTTCCAAATACGAACTCCAAACTAGTGATGCCATTTTAGCTAAAATTGATCGATCTACCAATATTCATAGAAAGTCTACCGAAATTTATAACATTATTGACAATTCCTTTCTCTCTAGGTACTAATAAAACAGAAAATAAATATAATGGATAGTTGTTGCGCCTGTTTTAGCTCCGTATTTTTAGGTACGGCCTGAGTTAGATTGCAGCGCAAAAAAAAATAACAACTAGCCCCGATTATACATCGGATTACATGGGTTTCGCTATTGAGGTGATTTTTCGTGAGAAACGGAGCTATACAAATTATCCAATTATTATTATTATTTGCATAATATACGTTGACATGATGGGGTCATTGGGGTTCAGTAGAAACAGGTAACTTCGTTGAGTGTCAAGTATTTTATTTATTCACAATCTAAAATACATTCTTAACTGGTAGGTATTGTGGGTGTCACTTAATTATAAGAACTGTTTTTAAGGGTAATCTGCACACGGTCCAGTGGGGAGATTACCAGTCGTCTCGATGTTGGTGTTGGAAGCCTCAGAGAGCAGGTGGTACTTCCGGTAGGGGAGGTTTTGGTGCTGGGCGGACACGCGTTTCGGCTTTCGCTTGACGACCGGTTTCAGACGGTTCAAGAGGATGATCAGCAGGATGCCAGAGGCGCTCGACTGCTGTCCGGTGGTGATTCCTGCGGTGGTGGATATGTGCCTTGATGGGATCACGGCGCTGAAGGGCAGGAGGCGAAGGGCACTCGACTGCACTCGAACGGTGGGCGTTGGGGTTCGGCGGTTCCTGCCGAGTTTTCCCGCAGCGTCTCAGGTTGGGGATGCAAGTGGCCTGCTTGCTTTGTAGGAGACGGGAGTCTCGACTACGACCACTGGCCGGACGGTCTCTACTGACTCGTCTCTGTCCACCACTGATCTTGCTTCGGCCAAAGTCCCCCTTTTTAATCACATCCGAACTATTCTTCGGGTTCCTTCGTGCACTACGAACTGTGGCTCGGTGGCTTTAATTAGTTCGCTGTTAATCCCCGTAACTGCCTTTTTCTGGCGACTGCGAAATTCCCGGGATTTAAAGCCGGGCGTTTGTAAATTACCCTCAGGTAGACGGACCTCGGGTACCGTATTAGGGATTAGCATAAATCGGTGT
>JAHDVE020007488.1:0-59554 GCA_022606495.2 Halesus radiatus | reverse complement strand
TGAAAATGAATCTCCCCTTGCCAAAAATCTCAAAGTTATTAGAAATTTTATTTTTGCTGGGATGTTGCGCGCATAACTGTATCCTACTTTTGAATTTTAATTTCCGAAATTAGTAAATGATTTCTATACTCTCCAGTATCTTCTAATACCACCTTTCTCAAAAGAGTATTAGATACCCTGTAAAATATCAGAAAAGAGATGCACGCACGTTCACTTCGCTTGACGCCATCTTGAATAACAAACTTGGTTCGAGTAAAATTGAAATGTGGGATCACGCTTTTTAACTTATCGTTCAACTTTTGGCTTTCAAGTTTACTCGCTTCCACTAAAACCGAACCGTCTGAATAAGGCATAACCTTTTATAGGATATACATACCTACCGGTCTCATACCTATCGGTCTGCTTCCAATTCCTAATGCCTACTTATGTGGTGTTTGCCTCTATACCATCCAGCCACCTTATTTCACGCCATACAAAATTCCTTCGTCCTACAAGTTTATCACAGAGAAGCTCTTTTTATGATCAGTCATCTTTCATCCTTGCCACATGTCCTGTCCAGTGGAGCCGTCCTAGTTTTATAAATCTTTTGAGTAACGGCTCGTCAAACAATATTTGTGTAGCACTATTTATTAGCTCGTGGTTGTATCTTATCCGCTAGACACTATTTTCTTGTGTGGCTCCAAAGATTCGTCCTCTCAATCCTTTTTCTAAAATATCCATTAATACTTTTGCTGTTCTCGTGAAGGTCCAACTCTCTAAGCCCCACTGGTCTGATAAGCATTTTTTCAATAGATATTGGATTTTGTTATTCTCGAGAGGAGTTAAGCCTGGTTCCATTTTTATGGCTTTGTTATTTTGCTGTGAAAACGGTTCAAATTGTTCGTGTTGTCAGAGAACTTCCACACGTCCGTACATAATTTACCCACATAAAGAATATTGTATTTAACAACTTAACGTTAATAAATAATTTATGCACAGGTATGTCTCAATTAAAACACATAACTTACGTTGAAATGTTTTTATGTTGTGAAATATATACTCTATAGATAGCTTAATGTAACATTTTTCACACGTTCAATAGTAAAGTGCGTAATATAAACATCTGTGTAAACTCCACCAACGGATAAAGCTTTAGAAATTCTTCACACTCTGCATAATAATATACTCGTATTACGGCAGCATTTCATTTTTGAGAACTCTTAAAACTGTAGTTTTATTTCGTAATTACATTAGATCAGTTTTTACTCAAGCGTATGAATTTTAATATGAGAAACAACTGTATTTATTATCTAATGTAGGTACTCTATTGGAGTAATTAATAGTATTACAAACGTGAATGTGAATTATGACTACAATTTCTTAATATTAATCAGATGTACAAAAATTCTAACAGACAATGCAAAGATTTTTTTTAATAAATGTAATAAATTAAAATAAAGTGGATGGAAGAGAATAATATGTACATTTATCGAAATTGCTCTTAGTTTCTGAATCCAAACTCATTACATCGTTAACAGCTTTTTTAAAGTAGTAATTTGGCCATCTTCAGGAGAAATTATTAGAAGGTCATTTTTCTACATCATTTGTTTTTAGTTCACACCAAGTCGACACGAATCGACATGTTGTTTGACTTGGGGTGTTGACATGTGTTGGGCTTCTTTTTCCATCCTGGGCCAACTTTTTGGACAGTCTTGTAATATCCATCACCAGAGCAGATATGGCATCACATCTGTCATCATCTGCTCTGGTTATGGATACAGCAAGGCTGTCTGAAACTTAAACTCATGGCGGAGGAGTAACAGCGACAAAAGTTAAAAATCCCATTAAATAAAAATATTTTAACTTTTATTAGCCATGAGAAACGAGTTTCACCAGTGATCGACTCAAATTATAAATCATTTTAGTCTAGGGGAATGTGGGAAGACAGCACGAGCGATTTCGCAAACAACACGAAAAGTTCGCCTTGTTTAAGCCAGACAGCATAAAAATGCGTCGATTAGATGACGCATAACTCTTAAGACAACCAGTAATCGGAGAATTTGGGGCAAGTTGCCCCATTGAACGGGCCAGACAATGCCCAAAATGGATCTCATTGGATGCCATTGGCCAATTCAGATTCCGCAAATCCAGCAGATGTTTGGTGAGTGCACGGCCGATTGCATTCCTGCGCGCATTGTTGTATTATAATTTTATTGCGGCGGTGATCTCATGCTTTGGGGGCGGGACAGAGGTACAAGTTTAGTACTTTTATATACAAACAATGCATCAGGGCTGCGAGCTGTGATAGATATCAAATAGCAATAGCCAGATCAAACGTTCACCATTATGGTCCGGCCGCTAAAAGCTCCGTGGTAATCTCTCTTTCAATACGCGTCGTCTACGAGAAAGCGGGGAAGGTTACGATGGAGCATCAGTGGTATGCATATATTGTTGAACTAATCTTTAATATTTGAACCATAATAGGTTAACATGCGTTGAATTATCCCTTACTTGAGTTCAGTTGTGACTACTCTTCTTGCTACATGCGTCATTTGTGAGGAAGAGGGAGAGGTACGACGGACTTATCGGCGGTACGCCTGTGCGGGTGGTATTTTAGAATTAATGTGTAATATTTGAACCACAGTATATTTCTCTGTTAAAATTCTGAAACCGGGCAAGGATTTAGGTTTTACAAAAATACAGATATGTGCAAACAGGGCGGAAAATCGTAAAAGGCGCTAAAAATCACTAATTTTCAGTAAAATAAACCCGTAAATGCATACAAATTGTTTCCCATGGTTTATTATTATCTATTACAGCAAAGTCTTCGGGCTACCGTCATGCTATATAAACTATAATTTTGTCTATCTTTAAACGTTTGTGATTTTTTTATTTCAGATACTTTCGTGGAAAAATACAACCTATCTAAGAACGAATTGCGTTTTGACACATCATTGAACCGTCGAAATAACTAAACAAACCAAAAAAACATATAACCGTGAAGCAACTAAACTACACGAATGATATAACTAACTAAAATACACGAATAATAAACTGCAGGAATACTAAATGAACTTCACAATAGGTACCTTATAAAAATATAAACATTTAAGTCTATGCCTTTTAAGACCCGCTTAATATACGGAGGAACCATCACCTCCCAGTTCCACCCATCATCGGCTTGTCACGGCCTAATATACGCAGACGTATTGTTGCAAGTATGGAGGCGGATCAGACGAAGAAGTATTTGGATCGATAAGCAAATATTATTGTACTGTAACCTCCTTGGCGAGAAGGAGTTGAAGTGAGAAGAATTCGAGGACAATGCTTGTGAAGACTGCTTAGCATTCCGAGGAACCTTCACCTCCCGATTCCACCCATCACCGGTTTGTCACGGCCATAATAACACAAGCGGACGTTTTGTTGCAAGTATGGAGGCGGATCAGACGAGGAGGTGTTTAGATCGACAAGCAAATATTATTGTGCTCGTACCTCCTTGGAGAGAAGGAGTTAAAATGAGAAGAGTTCGAGGACAATGCTTGTGAATATTTTAACCACTTTCCAAACAAGAGCAGAGTAGAAGTTTCCAAATAGTTTTGCTCGATTTATATGGAGTTTCTTTCGGAGAATATAATATGTAGATATAATTAATTTATCCGGCTTTCTCGCGTAGATTTCAATAAACCCTTTTCAATTTCTTTTTTCAAATTAAAAGTCGAAAAAATGAATTGGAGTTTATTATTATTATTTTTTTTACGGGTAAACGGATGTTTCAAAGGTTCCTTAACTTAACTCATTATGGAAATTACGTTACGATCTGAAAACAGATGCTTTGATTTAAAAATTCTTTTGGTTAGAGACGCCATTTTTTTCATATAGAAAGGTGAATTGTTATATTTTTTATTTAAGTCACTAGCCTTATAAAAAAATAACATGTTTGGAAAATAAAATTATTTGTAATGATTAATAAGATTCCCTAAAGTCTGTAAACAGAAAAAAAACACATTTTTAATCTTTGCCGTTTGGCACTAAGAGGTTAAGGGTCACCACTGCTTTAATTGTTTGGATATTCACTTTAAACAAGTGCTGCGTGTTCCGTGAAATTCTGAATGCCCATCATCACCACATCAACATCATCACCACCACATCGATATCATTATCACAACATTGAAATCATCAACACATAAATCTCATCATCACCACATCGACATCATCATCACTACATCGACATCATCACCGCCCCATTGAAATCATCAACACATAAACACCATCATCTTCGCATCGAGATCATCGCAACCACATCGATATCTTCATAATCACATTGATATCACCCATACATAAACATCATCATTACCAAATTGACATCATCACCACCACATCGACATCATCATCACGACATCGACATCATCACCGCCCCATTGAAATCATCAACACATAAACACCATCATCTTCGCATCAACATCATCGCAACCACATCGATATCTTCATCATTACATTTATATCACCCATACATAAACATCATCATTACCAAATTGACATCATCACCACCACATCGACATCATCATCACGACATCGACATCATCACCGCCCCATTGAAATCATCAACACATAAACACCATCATCTTCGCATCAACATCATCGCAACCACATCGATATCTTCATCATTACATTTATATCACCCATACATAAACATCATCATTACCAAATTGATATCATCACCACCACATCGACATCATCATCGCTACATCGACATCATCACCGCCCCATTGAAATCATCAACACATAAACATCATCATCTTCGCATTGACATCATAACCACCACATCGACACCACCAGCACCCAGTAGCGTGCATTGACTTATGACTAAAGATAGGCTGTATGTAGTTTTTCAAGTTCGAGTATGAATTGTGCATTGATTATTTGAAAATGGCCAGTTTAATACTTAACTAAAAAGTGTGAATTTGTCACATGGAAACACCATAGAATCAATTTTTCAATACGAATGGAAAAATTACCTTTTGATTAAAAAATCTTTTTTTATTAATGGTTCATTTTCTTAGAGTAGGCACAGCTTTTCAGCCTTTATGAGCTGCACGCTACTACCAGCACAACACAACACTCAGTATTGGCAGCAGTAATGGGTTGACCGACTCGGACATTGATGGGCGAAGGATAATGTATACAAATGGCACGCACGCAATAATTGACGTGACCACTATAATAATTATAATGCGTTTTGAACAATGGGTAGAGTGATGTTGATATGTAACCTTCGTTCATGCACACACTAGAATTACATACTACAGATAGACCAACAAACTGAATGCATCTCGCCACTTTAATTAGTAAATTGCCTAAGTCTATTTTGGCAACTTTAAAGAAGAAACAAAAAACTGTAAACTTTTTCAATGAGCACGAATTAAAACATTTTTAAATACGTTTGGATCTTGTATACAATACAATTCTTAATACATGGATAGAGCACCATGTATTAAGAATTCTAAGAATTCTATCCACCCCGATATAAATATATTTTTTCTAAAAATAATTTATTTTTTCTTCAAATGATGTAAAATAACTTTGTGGAACCATATTTATTAAATTAATAATAATTAATTTGTTTAAAACAACTGTATTTAATATGTAAATATCTACATGTTTCAGGAGCAAAGCTACATATTAAATGGTTTTAAACAAAGTAATTATTATTAATTTAATCATTCATTTTTTCGTATGTACTTAATGATTTTTACTTACTGTTTATTCCTTACTAGTTATTTTAAATCATACGATTTTTTGTTAACTTATAATTATCATACGAATATGAGGTTTTTGTAGAAATATGCATTTAAAAAAATCTAAAAGATGGTGTACATTCTTTAATTTGTGAAATAATGGAAGTTAGTTTAGTTTTTTGGCGGAATGATACTAAAATATATCTTGGAAAATAATTTGGAAAATTTCTAGTTTCAAATTCGACCGTGCATTCGTCATGGTCGTAAAACAATTAAATACAAAAACAATTATATTAACATCATAACCCGATATATGAAACCCGCTATAATACTTAACGAGTATAATTGAAAAATAATGGTTTTGGATAAATTTAAAAAAAAAAAGTATTAATAATATTTACCTAGGTAGGTACTATTTATTAGTTGGATGTTTGATAGTTTACAAGATTCAACATCGTTCTAATTTTGAAAAAAGCTCGTAATTATGTTCAAAGGAATTTACTGCTTTTAAATATGGGAAAACAACATTAAAAAATGTCGAAAACGTATAAAAAACTATTCTTGAACAACATCTATAAAAAGACCGTAGCCAAATTCACGCAATGCAAAACGTTTATGTAGTGAACTTAAACAAATTTGAAAAAAAAACACGCACACACAATAACTGACCATAATCGAGTTAAAGTTTAGTTCTTAATTTAAATATGAGTTCCATTATAACTGTTCTCGTCTTCTGTGAACTGCTTTCGCATCAAATCTTGGATAGAAAATGGTGACCCAGCCGTGACGGATTTTGAGTATTTCAATACTCATTGCCGACGACCCATAAAATGTGTGACAAAGGTTTATCTCGAGATGAAATAAAAACACTTCAAATGTGGGTCTCTCGGATTTAATGGGTAAAAAGTACCCAGTAGAACTGATGAACGCAATCACAATTAAGAGAACCAGGCATCATGCCCAATGTCAAAGGTTAACAAGAAAGAAAAATTTATAAAAAAAAATGTATTACAAAAACTACTTTACTGGTGATTTATGCTACAAATGATTGCCATACGAGGTAATTGGGTTAAATTGTAGTTGCTAGATAGCCTTTTAAATTACTTATCATAATTTTCTGACAAGGTTAATGGGTGCAGATAGTACCTATAACCTGTAAAAGTACCTTCCGGTTGTAATTTGACAGAGGAACACAAATCATAAGAAAAGTACACAATTACACTTATACTCTAGGTACGAACTATATAATACGATCGTCGAGTAATGCAATTTTATCACGCAGAGTATATTGTAGGTAAGGTTACTCTCCTTAACCCCTATCCTTACTTGTCTTAACTTAAACTAAACTCTGTGAGGACAAAAGAAATGTTACTCTTGTGGAATGTATGACATATGGTAGTTTTTACTAGTTTTTGTCTAATTAGGTAAGGAAGAAAATTAGTTTTACCTACCTAAAAACATTTTTTTTAAAGAAGGAAACATTCCCGGGTTATGAATAACCTGAAACTATTTGAAAATCTTCTACTTCCTTCACACTAAGCGGAAAATGCTGCTTGTGTCGTGATGGAGGATTTTGGAGCCAGCTGAGGAATTGAACTCATGACGCCTGGGCCGGACATCATTATGATGCGACGTTTATGCTAAGAAACTCTTATTCCATTTAGGGATTGCGTTAACAAATTACGTTTTAATCTATTTTGAATAGTTTTATTATAGATGTTCAGAGGATGATTTTTTGAAGAAATAACATAACATTAATTAATAAATTATCTTGTGCAATGTGCTGTCGTCTTCTAATCCGTTGTTCAATCTGTCTCAACTCGGAATTTCACACACTCTGCGATTGTCTCATTATAGCAACGACAGTACACGCACAGATGTGAAATACTTTCCATAAACACAATGCGATTTCGGTTTACTCAGGTGTAATGATAATGGCGAACTTATAACAGTTACGCCACTGCTAGGGCCCCGCCGACAGCCCACGGGCAATGGACGACGGTAAAGTTTGCCCACGGTGCCTCAATGTCAGATACTTGTGTAACACTTTGACAGAGTTCACACAAATAATGTGGAAGTCGTGTTGGGTATAAGACGATAACATTCGTTTCAAAAAGATTTAAACCATCCCAAATGTTTTTATTTTTATTACTTTTTTATTTTATTTTAAACATATTGACGGCCTCCATGGTCGAGGGGTAAGGCTCTCGACTACGAATCCGAAGGTCGCGGGTTCAAATCCCGGCGTGCGCAAGTAATTTTTATTTAATTAATTTGTGTTGTTTCACAATTAATTCATTTAAAAATAATATATAGTATATTTGCGCACGTTCCAGAGTGGAAGATACTCTCAGTATCGCCCTGGTGAAAGACCACCATTCAGAATTGAAACGTTGCTTGAAATGGCTTTTAGCCGTGTTTGGTGACCAGATCTGAATAGCCAGGTATTTCCCTTTTCCCCACCTTCCTCTTCCCCTTCTCCTTCCCCTCCCCAATACCTTCAGCCTCACAACATTCCCCAATTGGTAATGTCATAGTCTCACTGGCTCCAGACGGTTGGGAGCAGTTGGGACTCTTGTGAGGTATTCATATAAAAAAAAAAAAAATGTAGTTGTGTGAGATAATGTACAGATAACGCATATTTGATACGTTCGTATTAATAATGAACGCCTTACTTGTAAACATAAATGATTTGTTGTGGAAACAATTTATTTGATTATTTTATGGTATTTACAAATTATTCATTAAAAAAACAATATAGATGCTTTCAGTATCATCCTGACGAAATACCACCTTTCAGAATAGAAACGTTGCTTGAAATGGCTTTGGATATGTTTTGTGACTAGATCTGAATAGCCAGGTACTTCTCCACCTCTCTCTTCCCAAATCATTCACCTCCCCACTACCTTCACCCTCACAACATGCCCCATTTGGAGAATGCCTTAGTAGGGAGATTAGAGCAGTTGGGACTCTTGTGCGCTCACATAAAATATATATGACTATGAGGCTTTAGCCAGTTTTACTATAACCTATCCAATCTACATCAGCACTTTACATAACAAAATATTTTCTAGTATTTAGAAAATCCAAAAAATATTGTACTTGCCTCGTATCACTATCATTCCGCATTATCTTATGTTTTTATTGTACGAAATCAATGTTAGCGAATTAAAGGTTTGTTTTTTGGTAATTTCATTTAAAATATTTGAAAACTGTATTATTTTCGAGTATTTTTGAATTGAGAAAATGAGTACTCTGGTCAAATACGTTTGTTCGAATGGCATCAATATCAAGAACTTGCTTAAGGCGATCGCTTGTTTCGCAATCGTCAAAATCATGAAAATGGTGTTTTTTTGCTTTGAAAGTTTGATTATCTATAATTATTCTAGGTTCTTCAGTAAATTACTGTGAATGGAACACATCCTTGCCCCAAATTTAACCGAACATTTTTTTAATATTTGTTTCTTTATAAGCCTAGAAAAAAAATTAAGAGTGAGGGCTGTAAAAATGGTTTGATATCCAGGATCTCCCACTAAACAACAATTTATCTAGTTTTGTTTTATTGCGTCATGTAGAAAAAATTATTACCCATTAGATGACCGTGAAACATTTTGAATTTTAGCCCTAAATATAACAGCATAACATAAAATACGTGTTTTTAATAAAATATTTCTTACGTAATATCGAACAGGTACCCGGAGGTTCATACCATTTTCAACTCTATAGTTACTGAACGTTAGGACGTATTTCAATGTTCCACTTCTATACCGAGTTAGTTCACGCCCAACTTCGGTGGCGTATAGACGTCTTTATAGTTCGCGTCGCTTCGTTCCGTGCTACTTTTTTAAGATCAATATAGTTTACGCGCAATCGATTTTGAGATTCCCGAGTGATATAGTATAATGGGCAACAAAGGAAATAAAAAAAGTGGGTCCACTCAGCGGACTAAGGAAGAGAAAAGTCAACGCTGGAATGTTTGGGTAAGTTCCAATCATCTTTATTTATTATTTACGCCCAAATTGGGATGTACACATAATTACCGTTGATAGAAATAGTTCATTTAAATATTCTCAGAAAATTTGAATAAATTTTTATTTCATCAATGTATTTTTTTTACAGGAAACTATATCAACCCGTAAAAAACAACTCGTAAAGAAGTCGCTGATAGTTCCCGGAGAACTTTTAACTGTCAATGAAAATGTACAGGTAAGCTGGAACATATTACCTATCCGTTTTTAAAATTGTATTATATTATAATACTCATTTCAATATTGAAACAACCATCAAGTATCTTTGTCAATACGTTTGGAATAACGCAATTTCCCAAAACATCGTCTTTGTTATTTGACGGGGGGTATCAATTTTAGTTTAAAATCATTCCACTTCGCGCGCATTCCAAACCGCCGCACAGTGGTCACGATAAAAAAATTATGAAATCGTCAATTATTTGGTTATCTTGAATTATTTTAATTTTTCATAAAAATTGAATGTAAATTACTTTTTATGGATTAAGCGTTTATTTTTTGATGAACGTGCATTTATAATAATACATTTTTAACAAAAACAACACGTAACAACAAATAAGTGCAAAAGTAATGAAACATGTTTTAATTGCAGATCGAATGTAACAAAAAAAATAATGCACCGCCACAAAATTTCAATCAAAAACGAATATCTTCATTAGATGAGACAGAAGACACGGATTTTAAAAACCATTCTCTTGTGGTGAGTTATTATTTATTTAGATCTTAAAATTAAATAAACTTACCTGTACTTAAAAAAAATTATTAATATGTAGGTAATATTAGCATATTAAAAAAATATTTGTTTATGTAAAATTTATTATTATTACGTGCATAACTTGTTTAATAAAATGTTACTTTACGAAACGTGTACAAAATTAATTAAATGTGTTTTAATTACAGATCGAATGTGACAAAGAGAACATGACACCGCTACAATTTGTTTATCAAAAATCTTCTTTTCAGGAGATAGTAGAAAGTTCCTAATGGCCTAATTAGGTAAACACTGGATAAATAACTAAAATCAATGTAAAAATATGTATATAAATAAATAAAATCTTAATAAATACTTTTAAAAAGAGTGAAGTAACCAATAAAAAGAAGGCAAAATAAGTAAATTGTAAATGTCTATCTATTTATTATGTAGTTGTGTTCCCATAGTTTCTTCTTTGTAATAAAACTCATAAATTGTTAGTAAACAGGCGCACGGTGGGAATGGACATACTATCAGAACTGGAAGTTGAAGGGGATTTGTTTTGAAGCCTATTACGGGATAATTCTACATTTTTATCTACATCATATTCCAATACTGTTATATTGAACGTAAACGTTAAAAAATGTATAACAATAATAAACTAGATAATATTGTCGTTCTTTACTGGAGTTCTTCAATGTATTTAAATAATATTAAAACAAAATAAATTAATAAAACAAAAAATATATTATTTCGTTATTTTATGTTTCACGACTTTACCAAGCGTATCCACTGTGTTATTTTCGTTATAAGAGGCGGGTACGTCTTTTCGGCGAGCTTTCTTCTAATTGGTTAAACGATACGGGCGATCTAGTCCAAATACGCCCCATTATGAATTTTGTGGTGACCGGTGGATGGCCTTAAGAGTTCCGATAGTTTGTCGTTCTCCTATAATGATTATAAAAAGCAATAATTTTTCGCTTAATTTTAATTTATGATTACTAACGTATCACGTATAATAAGTTTATAAGGAGCGGTGGCGTGGGATATTTTATATGCTTAAGGTTGCCATAAATTGTCTCATCCATTTCAAGAAATTCTTCGAATACCGAAATTGTTTAACTTCCAATCCTATAAATGGCAAAAAAATTGTCACATCGATCATTTGAAAGGAAAACAGGAAAAGCAAAATCAATACGTACGAATGACGCTATAAATAAAAACGGATAATTTTCCCCGCTTTTATAAAAAAAAATGTATAAATTAATATAGAGAATGGAATATAAGAAAATGTATGTGCATGTGGTTTTAAAAGGCCAGCTTGCCAGGGGAATTAGATTCACTTCTGTGATGCATTACTGAAATTATCATATCTGGTTGAAGTAAGATTGAAGAACATACATTCATAATCCCAAAACAACGCCATCCGTCTTCCAGAGCGAATTGACCTTATTCATTTCGTAAGTGGTGTAAGAACTGAATTAACATAAAACCGGTGCCACGGACAATACAATGATACTATGTTATACCGACCAAACAAGAATATATTTGCACTAGTTGCATTTCTAATATCACATACTTTTAGTCTTCCATTTTGTAGTAACTATTATGTACAACAACACAAACATTATCTATATTACAATATTGATGTACTTTTATTTCTAATTTGTTCACTTATGTCCCTAGATGGCGGTGCTCCCCAACTCAAACATGAGAAATCTTTCTCTATTGAGTTGGGCACTTTTAGTTAAATAAATTTATACTTTTTTTGTAATTAGCTATTATATCTGTACTATTAAATATTCTATACGCATTTATATAAAATAAAAAATTATGCACCTAGTATTTTTGAAGAATTTTGCAAAATACCCTAATGCCACTTTACGTAGATGTTGTTATAGAATTTTTATTCCACGTGTTTGTAGGTGTGAATATAGGTATTTGATTTCTTGGCAGTTCATTTTAAGAAGGTGGACCCAATATATTAAATTTAATTGAGTGGAAGATACTCCCAGTATCGCCCTGGTGAAAGACCACCATTCAGAATTGAAACGTTGCTTGAAATGGCTTTTAGCCGTGTTTGGTGACCAGATCTGAATAGCCAGGTATTCCCAACCTTCCTCTTCCCCTTCTCCTTCCCTCCCCAATACCTTCAGCCTCACAACATTCCCCAATTAGTAATGTCATAGTCTCACTGGCTCCAGACGGTTGGGAGCAGTTGGGACTCTTGTGAGGTATTCATATAAAAAAAAAAAAAAATTATCTGTCCCCAAAGTTTGCAACATTCATACTAAGTGGCTTAACAATAATGCTTTTAAGCCTTCAGCCTTGAATGACCCGAGCGTAAGTACTCTATCTCCAAGTAACAAATTATACTCAATGTAACATCGGTTATTGAAGTTGTCGAGATTCGAATTTTATGACGTTATTTGAAACATTATTAGAAAAAAATGTGAAATACGAACAAAATTTCTAGATAAAGAATATTAATAACATTTTGTTTAAATGCTTTCAATTTAAAAATCATACACGCTTTTTTAGATCATTCATTATAATAGGTTTGTCAGGATGCCACCCGAGCATAGCTTTATAGTTTTTCAATGCAGATTGGCAAGCGTAAAACACGATTATTATTTTTCATAGATTTACGTCTCAATAATTACAATAAAGTAACTAATTAACCCCTATAATCTTGGTCGATAAAAGCCCAATAGTAAAGAGAAGCGAAAATATTCTATCTTTATAGTATCATAAAATTAATACTGCGGGGACGTCTTACATGAGAAATTAGCATTCTTCGGACATTAACGGCTGTGGTTAAGGACAACGTAAATCATTCTGCAATAAAGCCATTGTAGATTTCTGCGACACTTTGCGCGGGGGCGATCAGGCATGGGCATGGGATAGGAGGGACGGTTCGTATAAGGATCTCTTCATCTTTTATACACTTTAATTAGTCAGGCCTATGGAGAGGGAAGATATATTTGAATATCAGAATATTCATAAAACAGGCAATGGCGACATTTACGAATAAATTATTATAGGAAATGCAATATACTTGTACATTATGTTTCACGTATCGCAAAATTATAGGAGGATTTATTAAACTAAGATTTTTCCTTTTTTATAAAATAAGGGTCTAATTAAAAAAAAACATGATTTTACCCGCAGTTAACAAAGAGTTTTCATGAACCTTTTGGAACTTTCTGAATGTTTCAGATATTACACGTGCTAATACGATAGACGCGCATAACCATATTTACTAAAATTAAAGCCTGAACTAACACAAACTTTTCATCGATGGCTTAAATTAATAAAAAAAAACTAAATAATTATACTGATAAACCTAAAATATAACGTTCTACGATTTTTATTAGGTTACTAATATTATCAAAAAAACCCTCCTGAAGTTTTGCGATATAAGTGTGAAATATGGTTTTCACATTTATTTTTCCGTCAGTTATCAATGCTTCTATTTGATATCAAGAAAATGGAAAATCCTACAATAATGTTTTTCGTTTTGCTGCTCACATGTACGCACGAAAGAGGATTGTTCAAGCGGGATATGGCACAAATACGATCTCGATGAATATTAAATTTATTGTATCCTTTTGAACAATATGATGATTCAATGAAGTATTAAATCAAAAAAACACACAAAGAGTTTACAGATGGTGTATTAAAAATGTGTAATACTTATCGTATCGTTTAGCAGTTACGGTTCACAGACCTACGGAATATAAACAAGTGTGTATCCACTTTTTCTCAACAATTAACCCGCGTTACATAACGTGCGAGAGAATAATCTGCTGAATGAATTCGCCATTTAATTGAATGCAGTAGTAAAGGCGATGTGCCAACTATTGTGTAACTGACCCACATATTGGTGGGAGAACAGCAGAATATACGCACTGTGAACGTGAATACATTATACTATTTCTCACATAGGTAGGACTACTTCACAATACTACTACAATACCATATTCACTAGGAAGAAACATGTCTAGATGCGATAATTCCAACCCTTTTCACATTTTTTGCCTTTGATTCGATGCAATTTCACCAACCTGACTATGTATGCTTCCTGGGAATCTGATGGTAGTGAACATATGGGAGTTGTAACAAATAATTGGGTCTATAATGTGTTACTAAACACTCTACTGCAGAGGTTACCAACCTTTATTTTTTATTTTTTTAAAAAGAAAGTCAAATATTCCCTGGTTATGAATAACCTGACAATATTTGAAAATCTTCTACTAACATCAAAGTAAGCGGAAGATGTTGCTTGTGTCGTAATGCAGGACTTAGCCAGCCGAGGAATTGAACTCGCGATGCCTGGGTGAGACCCAAACGCGATGCCAACTCAGCCACTGACCGGTCAAAATCTAAAATATAAAAAGGTCTAAAATCACAATATACGCACGTTTTTTTTAAAAAAAGAAAAGATCTAGAAAAAGAAAAGATCTAGATCTAAGTAATTAACTGATTTTAATAAGAACTTAAAACACGATAATCACAGAAAAAAAAAATAATTTTTGCTTCCACGGTTTGCCACTTAGGCGCCATGAGTTTGAATTTTGCATGAAATATTTCTCAGAACAAAAGTCGTATAAGTGCTGAATTCACAATGCATGATGGGATTCATTTCGGAGAGCAGTATTAATACGGGGGAGTGGATTTTTTAACACGGAATTTGAATACTGCGCTGTTTAAAAGGTGCTAAATTTATAATACATTTTTGTCTTATTATCTCATTTTTTATGGGATTTCACTTCACCAACACAATTTAGAGAATCCCGCCTTTACGGGAGATATCATATTATAAATTGTAATAAATAAAAAGAAGTATATAGATTTCATAATCTTTACAAAGCAATTTTTTGTTCGCAAGTGTCGTGTACACTGACAAAAAAAAAAAAAACCAAACAAAAATAAATATCAAACTGAGAATGATAGCGCGGTTGCGGCGAAAATCGTCTAGTGCTCGGTTTGAATGGGCAACTCTCACGCCCCACGCCAAAGTCTCCACGTCGAACGTTTTATTTCCCTCTGAACGAGGCTTTAGAAATATGAGAGTAGAAAAGACACAGAAGTTTATTACCTTTCTAGACATTCCCAAGATTATGTGTCTAAGATGTCTTGTAGAATTTTATGACTTAAAAAAATATGTATCACACTTGCGTCACATTGTCTGGAACTAGGACTCTATTGCCCCCGGAACTGAAATGTATTTAGGACGGAATTATTCATATAAAGGATATTCAATGAGATTTGGGAGATTAAGTTCTAAATACTTAATATGGATATTACTGCAATTAAAGTAACGTTTCTGACTAAAGTGATATAAGTGATTACCGTAGGTAAAAAGGTATACTGAGAGTATTTTCCGCTTTGTTGCTGAAATCATTCGATCATGAAATGTATGGAATTTAAGATAATTTCCTTACAGAAAAACTTGTCGAAATTTATTCATTTAATTACTGGAATATAAATATATTGGAAAATAATATTAAAACAATAGCAATAGCCACTATTGTCGGTTTTTAAGAAGGTAGGTAAAAATTTTTAAATGTGAAACTACGTATTTTTTCTTCTAGCCAGTGATTTCGTTAACATAAGTGAGGCATAAGAAGTAGTAAAATATAATTATGTCGCATATGTATCTGCTGGGACCTATCTTTTAACGTGTGTTACCGTGAACGTTAACCGCATATTCTAACAATTGGAGCTTACAAATGTGCGGTTACGGTCACGGTGACGCGTATTAAAAGAAAGACCAAATATATTATCGTTTAAAAATAATCTTTGGGCGGCCGTTTTCTCTCTTGCCGAAGTAATAAGACACAGATATTTTTTGGATTGACATGTAATGACTGATATTATTATTTATTAAGTTCCTACCTATGTACTTATCGCTGATGTATGTATACAAAAAACATCTCAGTCTTTATTACGGCATTAAAATTGTTTAACACTTCACAAAATGCATTTTTTTAAATGCCTCACTTACATAAGTTAAATCATAAAAAAATTAACGTGTGAGACGTTGCATACTAATTTGATTCCATGCTCTCATTACGTCGGTAAGTTATAAAAACAGTACTGTACCGCCATAACTGTTTTAATAGCTAGCTAGTAGAGGTTCCCAACCTTTTTGGGCTCATCGCCCGCTTTTCAAGCATATTTTCTTCATCGTCCAGTATATATACAACAATTTAAACCCCTATGAAACGGAACCCATCCAAAATATCAATCATAGGGCGTACAAAGAAAGCGCCACTGGAAAAATTTGATCTTTATTAACGACATAGTACAAGAAATTAAATGTTCAAAATATCTTTTATTTGCTGATGACCTCAAGCTATATAAAAAAAATCACATCAATTGAAGATTGCATCTATTTGCAAAAAGATTTGCCTTCACTTCATGAATGTTGTGGACTTAATGATTTAAATTTGAATGAAAATAAATGCACTGCAATTTCCTTCACAAATAACAGAAATAAAATTTCAAATACGTATCACATAAATAACATAGCTTTATTGAACACAACTTCAACCAAAGACTTGGGCGTGACATTTGTCACTTAATTTCAATAAACATATAGATACTATTTTAAAAAGTGCATCACAAATATCAGGATTAACTCTATGAATCACAAATTGTGTTAAAAGTGCAGAATTAATAACAAATTTATATAAATCGATTGTTTGAAGTATTTTGGAATACGCATCCAGTATTTGGTCTCCTTATTATGAGATTCATAATTACAGAATCTAATCCATACAAAGAAAATTAAGCCGTGTGATTGCATATCGTGAAGGTTTATCTGATCAATTCGGAACGTATAATGATCGAATTTCGCACTATAAACTACAATCTCTGTCAGTCAAACGTAAACTTTCTGAAGTATTCCTTTTGTACAAAATTATGCATGCATCAATTGATACATCAAACATTTTATCACAAATCAACATTAATACACCAAGAAGAAAATCAACAAGGAGAATAAAATACATCTTTTATATTAAGACCTTTCGTACAAATAGGGAATATTTTTCCCGCGGTAATAAGAACTTACAATACTATACATTGCTCAAATAATGAAATAGACATTTTTAATGACACAATTAATCAATTTAAAAAAAAAAGTTTTACCATTAATATCAAACTGTTAATGTGATGATGCCCTTTACTAAGTACCAAAACAGTGTACCATCAGCACAGGTGACAATAAGAAGTTAATTTATGAACATACTTATAAAATGTTTTCCACCTTTCACTTGTTTGTCATTTGCTTTAGTATCATTTTTGCAGGATGATAATTGTTGTTTATTGTACTTTTTTAATTATCATTACTTTTTAAATATTCATATATGTAAGTTTTGGGCATATTGCCTGTTTATGTTAAAAAAAAAAGTTGTGTTGAGGTTAGCCCATAGATACACCACTCTGGTTAGCCACAGATTACATATTTAAAAGAAGAAGGTTTGTTTGCGTAGATTATTTAAAAAAAAATGGAAAACGCAAGTAGGTACCTACTTAAGAACTTTATTATTAAGATACATTTTGAAAAAAAAAGAATTTTTGGAGTGAAATAAATTATTCTAATCAATGTTTCTTTATTTAGAGATAGTAATAGTCGTAACAAGGCATTACTTTCGCTGTCAAATCAATTATGGCACCCAAACGACAAGCAAGAATTCATAACTTTATTACAAAAAAACAAATAATCACGAGCAAGGCCGGGTACGCATTATCGAGTATAATATAAAAGAAAGGAAAACATTCCCGGGTAACGAATAACATCACAATAATTGAAAATCTTCTACTACCATCACAGTAAGTGGAGGATGTTGCTTGTGTCGTGATAGAGAACTTTGCCAGCCGAGGAAATTAACTCAAAATATTCATACTAAAAACATAAATAGAAAAATAAATCTATTAGCGTGCGATATTTGATTTTCTGCATCTTTTAATTAAAAAAATATATATTTTGAATATATTTTTGATATAGTTGTTTATCCCACTAGTTAGAATCTTTTATATTTCGTATAAAAAGGCTATATCTTTTCCAGCTTTGTTCAGTTCCCTTGGGGTGATATTTCACACACAAAAAACTTATTTATTATTGTTATGAGAAAAGTCGTATGTCACAAATATCAATATCAACCATCAACACGTTAAGAGGTTAATCGTGCCGCCGTATAAATTATAGCCGGCATGATTATTAGGACATGCACCGTGAACGCCCATTAGACCCCACGAACCTCTCACCTTAGAAAGTCACTGTCAATATGTGTGCACGAGGTTAGGGCTCATTTGTACCCGCTTCAATCATGATATTATTATACATATAAAACAGGCTCGTTGAATGTTCGTAGATTAAACGAAAGGTTGGAAGTTAATAATCGGTTTTGAGAATGTTGAATTGTGTTGTAAATGTTTACCATGCTAAGCCTAATGAGCGGCTTTGTGGAAATGTATTCTTAAGTTTAAGGGTGTGGCCTTCTGTGGGGTCCTATATGGGGGGTTCAAGCAAAACTATCGCAATCCAATCCAGAAAATTGAATTAAGTTGGCCTGCTATTTATAGGATCTTTTTTATCGTAAACATTTTAAAAGACAATCATTATTGGGAAAAGTGGTGGTATTTTTCGGTGAAATTTGTGTTATATTGGTGAAAATCGAGTTATTTTTGAATAAATTCGGGTTACATTTTAGGAATATGGAGTTATTTTTCAACAAAAACGGTGGTGTTTTGCAATAACAGTAGTTTCATGTTTCCTTTTTGGTATTTTGCATCAAAAGTGGTGTAGATTTAATCTTTTTATTTATTTTGTATTAATGTTATATTTTTTTTATAAATACGTTTTTTGTGTTACACAGTTTTTTTGGAAATAAAAAAAATAACAGAGCTCTCCGTTTTCAAGACGAAGTCACCTGCGCTCCATTTTATCGCTATTTAAGCTTGTCGAAACCATAGCTAAAGAAATGTTTAGAACATATACTTTAATGTCTTATTTTAAAATACCAGAATATAATTATTACACAGCGAAGCTACCCGGTTAGTAGTTAGCACCCATCTAAAGTCACTTGGAAACTTTTCATAGTCGGCGACGCTGAAAAGTAAATATAAATAATCGACAACTTCAGTTAAACCCGAATTTTTAGATTTTTTGGTCACCTCACCTGTTCTAAATTCGAATAAAAAAAATTAATATTTCATAAATAATAAATGTAATATAAATAAAAAATGAAAATAAAATGGTAACTGCAACATCATGCAATATGCGGTGTTTTCTAATATCGTGTCCTGTAGGTGAAAAAACATTCCAAGCAAAAACTTTATAATATAACGTGTTAGAGGGGCCTGCCATCTGCCAGGTAAGAATTTTCTGTGTCTATTTGTACATAATAAGCGAAATTTAAAAAAAGTAAGTAATATTTGCACAGCGCCATTGTGGTGATTTTTATCACCACAATGGTGATTTTTATGTGTCTGTTTTTACACAATAAGTGAAACCCTAGTAAGTAATATTTGCACAGTGCCATTGTGATGATTTTTCTGTGTCTGTTTTTACACAATAAGTGAAACCCTAGTAAGTAATATTTGCACAGTGCCATTGTGATGATTTTTCTGTGTCTGTTTTTACACAATAAGTGAAACCCTAGTAAGTAATATTTGCACAGTGCCATTGTGATGATTTTTCTGTGTCTGTTTTTACACAATAAGTGAAACCCTAGTAAGTAATATTTGCACAGCGCCCTTAAGGTGATTTTTCTGCGTTTGTTTGTACATCAAACAATAGTAAGTAATATTTGCACAACGCCCGTTAGGTGATTTTTCATAAAAACGGTGCTATTCAAATTATGTAAATATTATTGTTATCTTTGTTCATAACTATGTTAAACTTATATTAAAATGTTTTAATTAAGAAGTTATATAGGGCAGAATGGCTAATAATATAATTATGTAGGAGGATCTTATATAAATAGTAGGTCAACTTGATTCAGTATCCTGGCCTGGGTTAAGGAGGTTTTGATTCAGCGGAGCGGCACTCCTTCAAGATACGAAGCGAGTAAAGAAAAATAGTAATATCTATTTGCTTTCACAACGTAGCAAATCTATTACGTGTATTAGGCCGCCTAGCTAAAAATACAGGTCACATTAATATTATTAATTTGTTCTCCATGGAAACTTATAAATGATTATTCGTCATTGTTTAAACCTTAAAACTTATGTTTTAAAACAGCGAGAAAATCCCAAACGGTGAGTTCTGGCATCTTTTTGTGTTTAATTTTATATCAAAAATCATTTTCATATAAGCTATGTAGCTTTGAAATTGCATTCACTAAAAAATAAGACAAGACTACACATTGTTTTTCCATAATATATACTTTTGAATTCAAATCTCGGGTGATGCCGGGTAGTTAGACGAATAATTATATAAAACTATATTTATAATCACGTAAAAGTGAGAAAGATGTCTCTTGTGTAACGATTATTTAATAATTATATTTAAAAAAAAACGTACGATTTCTGCAATACGTTAGGAGGTATTTACGCCTAGTACGTATCTACGTGTTACTACTAAATGCATGACTCATGCGTTCCTTCTGTAGACGTATTAATCTGCCGTATACTGATTACATACGCCGGTAATACTTTCTCAGAACAAAATAACACAAAATCAATTGAACAGCTACTACACGTATAATTTTATCTTACGCAATCTTACGGCTTCAAATTAAGTTGTTAAAGTGTAGGTATAATCTTAAAAGTATATAATTTAAAAATTACGTCAACGACACTCTCGCCTCTCACGTTCCATAAGACAACAATGGTAAGACAATTTAGAAAACGGATGACGATACTGGAAGTTAATAGGGCCTCTGTTCGCGTATACCCCATTCTAATGCGAGTACAGCAGAATAATTTTAAAGAGATTCTTGTTTGTCTTGCGTGTACTGTATCGTAAGATTTCTGCTGGTTAGGGCTGGGGGAGGGGGGGGGACTGCTTTGAATCACTACACAAGCAAGAATCACTTTAAAATGCTCTGTACAAATATACAGCTGATATTATTTTATCTACAGTAGGTCAAAATTGAAACTAAAAATGTGATGTTTTGTAATTTGGCTATCAAAATACTTTCAATTGAGTTTCCACAATTTTATTTAAATTTATTAAATCCTTTAGAGACTACTATCAAAATATGATGTAAAGTGAGATCTGGTGTTCTCTCTTTCTAAAACACCTGTCTGACCTTAAGAGAAAGGGAGATAGAATGGGTATTGTGAGGACTGTAATTTGGTTCCCAATACGAAACAACTAGAATCGGCAGGATATAAATCGATATACGAGTAATTGGGAAAATTCATGTGCCTACAAAACCTATACAACGCCTCATCCGTTTACAGAGTGTTTTACTCAGATTATTCTGAAACTGCAATGTGTTTGAATTTTTTTAGGATGATTATAATAATAGACTTTAAAATATTACATTGTTCAATTTTTTGAAGCTCATAAACCTCATTGATGGATTTTAAGGATAAACCGAGAGGTCATGGGTTCGAGTCCCAGATGCGACAGTTGTCTTTTTGTTTTCTGTTTCATGTTTCGTTTGGGATTTGTTAATATTATCTTCAATGATTAAATATTATAATGTGTTTATATTTACGAGCGTAACTCAATTTCGTTCGGTTTACGATTAAAAATAACATTAAAATTATTTTAACGTAAAGTTGCATTCAGATCTACCGGTTACTCCCCCTCAGTCGAGGAACTACATTTTTTAATTGCTTCTGGAAGGGCCATTATCAGTTTTTCGATGCATTTTTTTTGGGATTTCGTTTTAAATCGGGGTATCTTTCGAATGCAAAGTGGGCTATTGTCGATTTATTCCTCTTTTAAACATTTTCATCGGTGTATCATCATTTCTGAAAAGTTTTAATTTCTTACATTGGCCCCTTTAGGAGCAAGCCACAGATTCATTTGGTAAAATTGCATTAGAGGTTTATCCCTGTTCGCACATACCTCATATTCCCATTCTCGTGCGAGTATGAAAATAGTGATTATTATCTCCGGTGACACTGACATGAAAAGATTTCCATCGCAGTCAGCGGTAATTGCGTAGTTCATTGACATCGTCGTACCTTTATAAACATTGTTCGTGCTTTATATTTATCTCTGAATGGCAAATGTATACGGAATTACTAAGTACATTATCAGTGGCGGATCAATCTTTAAAATTACGAACCTGTAAAAAAACCCCCTTAAAATCGACCTCCTTTTTAGTTTTATTGTGTGAACAGTAATAATTAAAAAAATATAAGTCATGCTTTCGAAGTAGTATTAAAAAATAAATAATAAAAAAATCTCTATGCCTAAGAACATTATATTAAATATGGGACTGTGCAACGCCATGTCTAAAAATATGTACACAAGGGACAATAAATAATTCGCCACATTAAAATCTGGTAATGTTATTTCACACAGTAGAATAAGCATTATTTTTTAGATTACGTTCAGCCCGATTTGCTTTTTGACAAAATGTATGGTATGTTTGGAAAAATTGAATCTGTAATTAATTACTTGGAATGGTACTTACACTATGTTATTCCTGTATTTGTTCGTTATTTTATCTACGTACATACTGTGATGTGTTTTGCACCTGTTTACCATAACTAACTATACATGTAAAAGCTCATATAGGGCGTATATAATACAATAAATAAATAAAATGCATCTAGGTTATCCTTTTATTTAATAAATTATATTCTTATATTTATTGAAGATGCCCCTCGCTGCGGGGTTTTCCAAAGTGTAGTTCCGCCACTGTTTCAGATGATTTGTTGTGCAGTTGCCAACACGAGAGCCCATTTATGTCTGTCAATTAAAGTTATTTTACGGTAAATTGATTTAATTTTCATTGAAATCGTTTCATTGTTTATAATAATCGATCGTCACGGCCTCAAGTGGTAGTTTATTGAAACAATTATTAGCTCATTATTGTGTGGAGACCTTCATTATTCCATCGGGATACATGACATGTCGGAATGTGGTGGTTGCATTACTCTCACACATTCAGTTCACGGCTGATCGTAAAGCATTTAAGACTTACTTTTATCATAAAGCATTAATTTATCCGATAATAGATCAAGGATCTGGGATGCGCTGCGTTACGTTGTCAAAGAAAGATATTGAGATATTAAAATTGAAGTTGCTTTTTAGTTTATCAATAGTAGTTACTACGTGAAATGCCCAAGTTACAAAGTGCTTCTTAAGAAACTACTCATTGAACATTTGAAAAATAAGGAAGAAACAATAAAAATGGTGTCTTGAAATATTTATTTATTATATTATATACGCCCTTAAAAGGTATTTGACTTATTTTATGATTATCTTATAATAGCGATACAGGAACATACATTATTGTACATTGATAGTATAGACCGATTTAATTTTTTTTTAAACTCACCTACAACTTCAATAATTTCTAATGGCAGGTTGTTTCACAGAATTTGAAGGATTCATTAAAATTCAAAGTTAATATTGAAGTTCCTTGAAAGTTCTGTTATTATTACATTATTGACCAGTTGTATCACGGTGCTTGAATAATAACAGAACTTGAAGATTAACTTTGAAAGTTTGACGAATCCTTCAAATTCTGTGAAACAACCCGCCCTAAGTGTCGATGTAGAATTAAGTATATGCAACAAATGAGAGCAGTGGCTCATTTAATATTTATCCATTGTTTCACAGTGATTTCACACTAATAAAATACTAAAGATTTTAAAATATTAATATCGACTGTACTAATCTTTTGCCTCTGATTAATTTAACATACATTTGAGACTTAACTGCCATACAGCAGTATATTCTGCACGCATAGTTACAAAACAAAGCAAATGAACCGTTCTCTTTATGCTTATAATAATATTGTCATAAACCCATCTTTAATATTCAATTATTAATTATTAATTATTTTTATTGATGTTTAAAAATCTCATTTTAATATTTAATCATCGTAGAAAATAATATTAACATAACCTGAATGAAACATGAAAACGGAAAAAAAACGATGGAAAATAAAAAGATTTCAGTCGCATCTGGGACTCGAGCCCAGGACCTCTGCCTATCCGGGGCAACCGCTTAACCAATTTAACTAATGAGACCATTTCAATTTATGTCATCTTCATCGATATCATATCACAAATTCAAGATTTGTCAACATTATTCTCCATTTTTTATCTCATATTATTGGCAGCTATCTTTATAATGATTGCAAAGTTCCTAAGAAACACACTAGCAAACTAGACAGTGTCTCGGATTAATATCCGATTTTTTATTTATATTATTTTTTTTCCGTTTTCATGTTTCAATTAGGTTATGTTAATATTATTTTCTACAATGATTCCATCTATAATAGTTCAATGGATAATTCAAAGTATAAGGATCATGTTGAAAATGACGTGGTTAGCGGAAAATATTTAGAATAGGGAAATCAGACAGACTTTTTTGGATTTGGATTTACAGACTCTTCACGATTTATAGTATGATATACAAAATATTTTCCCGATTTTGAAACATTTGTAGGTACTCATTATATAGTAGGTACTATTCTTGCAAACCTGGAATGAGTCTGCTGGGTAGGCGTGGAAGTGTGGAAGATAACAATTCTTTATAGAGTGTTGGGAGATCTATACTTAGGCAGCTGAGGATTTGGAAGTTCAACCTCGTATTCTTAGAAACAAGGCAACAAGGAACTTGAGGGATACAGTTGAAGATAGGCAACAGTGTAAACGTTTTCTAAAGACGCCATGGACTCTCCAGGGTTGAAGCGTGGATTGAAAGATGTTTCAACAATCTGTCTCAACAATTTCTTTGTTTGAAACCACAGATTGTCTGTAATCTGTACAAAATCGCAATTGAACATGTTTCTTATAATGTGGGAGTCATTGTGCACGTATTTTAATATGATTATTATTATTTACCTACTTATTATACAGCATTCATTGTATTCGTGCCATCCACAACAATGCAGAGCAGTCCGCTGTAATGAATGCACATTACTTCTTACTACGGGCAAGTTTCCTTATAATACCGGATGAAGAACCTGCTCCAGTTACCTACTGAACACTGGAGATTGGAGAAGTGAAATGCAAAACAGTATTCCCGCTGCAGCTTTACAGCAATCAAAAGATTACGGTACGGACAAACAATTTGAACACAGATATTGGCGTCGGAGGTGATTTTACAAATTAACCCATAATTCAAAGCAATTTAAAGTATCGGTCAGTATTGTGTATCAAGTAATACTCTACCGCATTTCTGAGGCAGCAGATCTATTCTTATACTTGTATATTCCACAAGCCCAAGGGAGCAAGTCTGATAGTTAGTTGTTAAGTCAATCGGTACCGAATATGCGCAACCGTAATGGAAATTTGATAGCAACTGATTGTGTTAAAGACTATACACTGTACAGGTATCGCCGTGGAGCGTGTAACCTATTTACCTGTGGCCAATCGTGGAGTGGTATTTTCTCAAAATGTTTCCTCAGCGGTTAAGCCGTTCGGAAACAATCACATTCTCGAGAGAGATTTTTGCAACTGTATACGGAGCGTTACTCACGCAAATATGTCGTGCATTGCGAATAGAATGAACTGTTGGGTATGTACCTGATTTGAGATTTCGGATATGGCCACGATGTAGACATCCAGTGAGAGAATAAACGGTCGTGAAAAGCTGAGAGGAATACTGTATTCAGAAAATACGATAGTTCAATGCTCGCAAATACCATTCGATATATTACATTCTACGACTGCTGTTCCCAAAATAGGGTTAGCACAATAGAAATTATTGCATTATTATTATAGAAAATGTTTTCAAAGATAAGCTTCAACGCAAGATTTTTAAATCTGGATATTATCTACCTTCTTCTATTTTATAAAGAAGACTTTCCCGGGCGGCATGTGTTTGTTCTGTATACAAATCTACACATGACGTTCGAAACGAGAGGAAGGTCTCTGTATACATGAGATTTCGAAAAACCACCCCCATACCCCTTTCCCAGCCCTTAAAGCAGATTTTTGGTACTACTTGAAGAAATTTTGTACGTTTGATGTTCGAAATAAGAGGAAAATTACGTGATAGTGGTAGGGGTAGGGGTGACCAAATCATTCATAATCCCGGGCAACGCCGGGCACTTCAGTTAGTCTATAATACAAACGAATAAATTTGTACCACTTGTTTGAACCACTTCAATTTTAATATAATATTCGACCGGTTTCGGAAGTGCCGTTCCTTCGTCAGGAATATAATAAGACCAAACACTAAACTAAGATACAAAATAATGATAGACATATATGAATACTTAGGTGTTGGAGTGGAAGCCGACCAAAGAGGAAGGGGTAATTAGGTTGGTTTTATGGAGATATAAAGCGATTAACTGGAAAAAATATCTAAAGGAGAACTATACAATAAATTTACTTCCTTATTCAATATACTACAATAGAATTAATATTTAAAAAAAGTTAAAAAGAATCGGCTGATTTTCATTGAATTGGATCAAGGAACGTCAAATATTTGTGAAAAAGATAACACATTTTGATAATTCAATCTTCACAAAACAATTAATTGCGGCACTGTAATTTTTTTTACTACGATATCTATTCTAATCAATAGATTTATAGATTAATGACTGAAGTATCCGGCATTGCCGGGATTATGAATTATGTAACCTTTACCCCTACCCCTACCCCTACCTCTACCCCTATCCCCACCCCTACCACTACCCCTACCTCTACTCCTACCCCTACACCTACCCCTACCCCTACCCCTATCCCTATCCCTATACCTACCCCTACCCTACACCTACTCCTACTCTTAACCCTACCCCTACTCCCACCCCTACCCCTACCCCTACCACTACCCCTACCCATACCCCTGCCCCTACTCAGTAATTTTCCTCTTATTTTGAACGTCAAACGTACAAAATTTCATCATGAAGTAGAAAGTTCTGCTTTAAGGGGTGGGAAAGGAGGATGATGGGTGGTTTTTCGTGTAGACAGTGACCTTCCTTTTGTTTCGAAAGTCAAGTTTGCAAAATTTCATCAAACTCTGAATAAAACTGTAGATTTGTATACAAAAAAAACACACACAATTCTCCATTATTCACCAATTCTTCATTATCCATCGGACATTCTTCTTTATATAATAGAAGAAGAAGATCCGAAGATATTGTTGACGTCTCAATGCACGTACTGTTGAGTGCACTTAACATGTCGATTTTAAAATCTGATATGTAGCCGTTAGTTTACTCGTAATTACCTATGTAATGTATTGGATAATAACTACACATCACCACTCTTTAAGGTGGGTACTAAAACCACGTGAACTATTTGAGAACCGAAACTTTTAACTACGGCGGGTCGAATTTACAACGAACGGTACCACTGAGTTCTGTGAATAAGTTCAGAGATAAAAAAAGTTAATGTTAGCTTCTATAATGGTTATTATTTTTTATGGATTTAATATATTAGCAATATAAATCAGGCAAAATCGTAACTGTGTAAGCAGGGGCCATGAACACGTTTTTTATTATTCCACGGACAAGGCCAGTTTTTTTTAAATGAAACTTTGTACCTGCTAAAATTCTTTGAAATTGGTTTAAAAGATTGTAAACAAATTACTTAGGCTTTGACCTATTTTTTAAAGAAAGGTAATAATGAAACCGTGCCTATACTATTTACATAATAACAATAATAAAAAAACGATCGTGATTATCAGATTTTAGTTGAAATATAAATTTAGAATTACGTAAATAATAAGTATTTCCTTGAAAAGGTATTTTTCATAGTTTCGAGAGAGCTCGGTGCGTGAGAGAAAAAACACATGATCGGATAAATGAAATACTATACTATTGTATGAAGCTATCACTTTGTGGTTATCCATTATAATCAAATGAAACACCCAAACATTGTTTTAACCACATTTATTTTAAATGCCTACCGGTTTCGGAACAACCGTTCCACCGTCAGATTAATAATAAAAAAAACCTATCTTACAGCCCCATTCTAAATATGTTTCCTTTCATCCCTCCCTCAATCTCTATCTCTTCCTAATCCCTAGCCACGTCCCCACCCCCACTTTACCATTTACTATGTATGTTCTTCCATAATTTTGTAATATTGTTCAGTATACACTTGCCCTGACGATGGATCGGTTTTTCCGAAACCAGTAGGGGTATAAAATAAATGTGGTTAAAACAATGATTGAGTGTGTCATTTGATTAAACTAAATACTGTATAATAAGCATTTTATTTATATTTTTTGTATTTAAAGGTGAATACCGCGCAAGAGTTCCAACTGCTACCAGCCGTCTAGAGTCAGTGAGACTATTGAATTCTCAATTGGGGTATGTCGTGAGGCTGAAGGTTGTGGAGAGGGAAAGGAGATAGAGACAGAAAGGTGGGAAGAACATGACTATTCAGATCTGGTCATCAAACACGACAAAAAGCTATTTTAAGCAACCTTTCGATTGTGAATGATGGTCTTACACCGGGTCGATACTGATCCCTTTACTAAAAATCATCTCCTTAATTTTTTTATTACAGGCACGTTATAAGTTTGCTATCAATTTTCACGGTGAAATTACTTAATTTATTTGAAAACTGTGTGTTTAGAAATGACGATATGCAGAATTTTAGCAATGGTAAAGTTACCAGTGCCAGTGGCCTGCAATATTTTTCCAGATAATTAAAAAAAATATTTACCTGATTTCCGAGGGTGGTTTGTAGGCGGCGCTGGTGACATATATGTCCGAGCCATTGTCCGTGAGGTGCGGGTCAGGCCCCCTGGAGGAGGGGGTGCCCCGCACGGGGGACAGCGCCCGGTGCTTGCGCGTGGGGGCCACTGGGGGGCTCGAGCGCTCATTACTGGTCTGGAAGGGAGAAAACCATTAGAACGGTGAGCTATGAGATCATGAAAATTGCACAGATTTTTTATCCTGCTATTCAAATGTCAATGCAACTATGCATTTTATTCTAGCAACATTATTTCCACCATGTGCCATGGAGCTTTGAAACATCTATGTAACTGTGAAAAAATATATTCATATTTATAAAAAAAAGTTCAGTGTTCAATTATGAGGCTAAGCTGGGTAGTAAAACCAGTAAATTAAAAAAAAAGTTTATAAAATTCCTTTGTTCTTGTTAATTTCAGATTACTGAATTTATAAAAAAAAAAACTACCATTTTATAAGATTCTTACTGAATATCGGGATATTTTTTTGTTATTGTGAATGTGAGGTTATTTATTGAATTTAAGAAATAAAATTTCCCAATCTTCATTAATCATCGGTTTATATTTAATTTAAATGCTAATAAGTTTTTGTAAACGAGAGCTTACTTTGAAAAAAAAAACATATGTTTTCACGGATATTTATTATGTAGATAGGTCTATAAGTATTTTTATCATTTGAATAAAGTCGATGATTTATGAAAACGAGGTAAAAAGATACAAGTTTTTGACAAAAACGTGGTTCTTCAACTGATTGTAAACCAGTTCTTTTGAAACAATTTTTTTTCCAAATATACATTCTTATTAAAATATTTAAAAAGTCATTTTATTTGCCAGGGCAGAATATGTTGGCTGTATTTTTATGGCTTAGTTATTTCATGTCATCAGTAGTAAGTACAGACGTTAGGTATATTCTGTCAATTCGTATGTACAGGGTGGCGTAAAACTACCGTTATGGTTTGAATGTTTAATAACTTTTTAAATTTATTTATATTTAAAATTTTTATTTCAGAATTTTGTGAAGAAAACTTGGGGAATTTGAAATGGAACACTACACAAAAGAACAGCGATCAACAATTGATGAATTTAATTTTGAAAATCAACGGTCAATTGTTTTGACGCAGCGTTATTATCGTCGTTTTTTTAATGTGCGTACTGGACCTTCAGCACCAACAATAAACCGCCTGGTTGCAAATTTTCGACAACATGGTACAGTAAGACACCTTCCTTGTACCGGAAGACCACGTACGGTTCACACGGAAGAACATATCCAACGTGTTGTGGATAGTGTGTAGGACAGTCCAGAAACATCTACAAGAAGACGTTCGGCACAACTGGGGCTATCGCGGAGGTCCGTTCAGAAGATTTTGGCCACATTGCACATGTTCCCGTATAAGGTACAGCTTGTGCAAGAATTGAAGCCGATAGACTACCAACAACGGCTTGATTATGCCATTTCATTCCAAACCATAACGGTAGTTTTGCGCCACCCAGGACGATAAGGTACATAATCAGAAATCTGGATATAAACAGAGCAGGAAAACTAATTTTTAAAACAATGTATTATTTCAAATGATAATTCGGGAGTGGTTACGTACGATTAGTTTGAAATTGCCTCATCGCGTCGACAGCTTACCTCGAAATACGAAAAAAAGGCATAAAGCGTATTTGGAATTATTTTCTATAGCTAAAGTCAAAATCTTTAAATTGTTATCGTATCAGAAATTAAATTTGCCACTTTATGCAGAGAAACCGTAAATTTTTAAAGTCCTGAAAAATATATTTTAGATGTGATTACGGTGCTATGAAAATTGTAGTATAAAAAAGTATTCTTTTGAAGCTCTCTAAAAACAATAGTGTGAATTAAAAAAAAAAACTTTAAATCTAATGACATCATAATTTAAAGGATTTATTATTTGTCTTACCATATATTCAGACAGCGTCCTATCCGAGGGGGCTCTATGGGAGTCCTCTCCATCAGTGGAGTAGCCCCGGTTGTAGGCCCCGGAGCCAGGGGAGCTGCGGTGCCCCGAGCCCGTGCTGGGCCTGTGGGTGGCCACGTAGTGGTTGTTCTTCACCTTGTGCGCCATTGTTGCTACGCCACTGGCTTATTACACTCACACGCACTGTCTAACAAAACTATTCACTGGTCTGTATAAGACCTCAAATCTTATCACTCAAGGTTTTGCTCAGATTTTCACAGTGATGCACTTAACTTTTCGATGATGATGAAGACTGAAAAAAGATACAAAACATTCTTTATTTAGTGCTATTGAGTTTCATTTAGGTTTGATTAAAATGTTTTTAACATATCTACTTATTATTTAAATGTGTTTTTTAGTTACGCGCATACAATCCAAACATTCCAAACGTTGAAGCAGAGATACTGCTTGTTTGTCTCACTACAAACTCTTAAACGATTACCACGAGATGTGTGTGAATTAAATGCACTCGGAAGGCTTGAAATTTGTAAGACTTTCTTTGTAAGCTTATGGAGTAGAGATAAATATATTAATTGATGGCAATTGAAGTAAAAAATATTTACATATTACAATAGCCATACTGTTTGTTAGATATTTTTCGATTTCTATCAGAACGATAAGATTTTTTTACAGCATGGGTGATGTCGGTTAGATGCCAATAACATTAAAAACCTGTAAACCATGTCAAAATAACATAAAGATATTCAATATTCTCCTCATTGGAAAAATCTAATAGTCTATTAAGAGGAAAGGCTGCGCGGCCTGTTTCGTACAAAACTTAATTTTGGATCTGAAGCCAAAATACTCACATAAATTTAATGATCTTTTTTTTTCATCAAAAAGTATACTATATACCTAGTACGGACTAGAAGTAATTTATTTATTTTTGTTTTACATTATGAAATATGGGCCATTAAAGGGAGTGATTTTTCGAGATTTTAGAGGCACCTTTAATAATTATTTTGGGGCCAACGTGATGTAAAAAAAGCTTTACCCCATCTACTTTGAAAATATAAAATACAACGTTTAAAAAAACACTAAAATAAGCATTATGGTGGACTTTAAATTAAATTAAAAACGACCAATTTACTTTGGAACACAAAATTTGCCATACCTAATTTAAAAAATTTACCCGAGAAAAGGTTTTTTTTTAAATGTTTTGTTTTTATATTTTCATTAATCATAAATACATAGAAAATATGATAATTAAAAAAAAAACCCGCAAATAATTTTCTTAGTTGCCTCTAAAATTATGAATTTAAAACAAAAATAAATAAATTACTCATCCGTAATAGATATTTACTAAACCTTTAATTAAAAAAAATATATCATTCAGTTTAGATGGGTATTTTGGCCCCAAATCCAAAATTACGTTATATACGAGTATATATGAAACAGGCAGCGTATACTCGCGAAATTTCCATTTAATTCAATAAATGATTTGATTTTACCACTTTGCTAAGAAAGCGATGGTCGTTTACGACATAACAAAACTACGTGACATTTTTCTAGAACATGATATAATTGACCGTGGAAGCCTTGTCACTCGATTTTCTTCATCAGGTTTTTGACAGTTGAAATCTCTCCTCTATGCCATAAAATAATCAAAATTAATATATTTTGGGAACCGGAAGGAATTCTTTAAATGTACCGGATCCAATCAACGGACGAAATGGAATTGCAGTGAAGAAACGGGTTTTCATTGATTCTGTTCTTTTAGTTTTTATTTATTTCTTTTTCTACAGATCTTATTAGTGGGTAACTATACTAACTACACAAAATTCCGTTAAATGGCGTTAAATTTTGGTGTCATAGAAGAACCAGATTTCCGGTGGCGGAACTACATAGCGCAAAACGTATGTTGAGGGTGCTGGTAAATAAAAAAATCTCTTGATTGAGGTAAACTTTCCATAATTTGGCAAAAGGTTTCAATACCCCGTTTGTACCTAAGTATCTAACCATAGTAAAACTCATGAGAGATTCGTACGTCGCAGGACGTGTAAAAGTGTACAATTCGGAAGTAAGGTGTGTTGTTCATTTTATAAGGGTATTTGATTTCGAAGAATCCACATTCTAGTATTTTCTGTATTTTTCGCTTTCTTGCAAAACGTGTGAGATGGAAGATAGTTATGGAAAATTTTTGGCTGATTTAATAATTTTTTTAATTGAAGCCCGTGAATTGGGGTATGTTGTGGGGTATGTTGTGATGCCGAAGGTAGAAAGGAGGCGAAGGAGATGGGGAAGAGGAAGGTGGGGAAGTACCTGGCTATTCAGATCTGGTAACAAAACATCACTAAAGCATTTTCAAGCAACGTTTCGATTCTGAATGGTGGTCTTTCACCAGGGCAATACTGAAAGTATCCACCACTCTAGAACGTGCCGCAAATATACTATGTATTATTTTAAATGAAGTAATTTGTGAATGAATAAATAACATAGGTATGTATGTAAACACAATCAAATTTTACAGATTCATCTTTCACATTTTAGAGGTTCTCTTATATATGTGAAAGCTGTTTAATTTATTTTGTCAATATTATTTCTACACAATAAAAGTATCCAGGAAATTTGTTTACTTTTGCGCGGGACTCGTAAATTGTTGTTTCGCCACTGCATACGAGTATATCACATATTTTATAACTGAGAAAATTCTTGAAATGATAGAAATGTCTCCTGGCCTGATGAAAGAAAGTTGTACGTGTGGGGTATTGATGCACTATCAAATGTCATGCAATAGAGAAATCGAGAGTTGGGGTTTTGTTGTGGAAATATCAGCTGGCATTACGTGTGGTTATGTCTCATGTTGACAGATAGCAGCCTCCAGTAGACGGAGCGATAGTGTCGGACAGGCGCCAGTCTCTATGCATTCATTCACCTCCATCATTCTGAAAAAAAGGAGAAAAGAAAGTCAGCATTGTACTTCGTTTTGATCGCCATTTATATAATTAATTAGATGATTATCTACATTCATTAAAACTGGATGGCATTTTTAAATAATAATGATCAAACTTAATAGTAAACTGATTATACAACATCCAGACTAGAAGGGAATAAAAAATTGCTTTTAAAAGTCGACTTAACAAATAAAATATAAGCATCTATTTAATTGAGTTTATGAAACATTAAAAGATTAAAAGTATTTTTTCTATATAAAACTACTAAAGTACGATACAACATGAACATCAAAATACAAGTAATTGACATTTAGAATAATCAAATTTTGTCAGGTGAAAGTGACAACAGAATCAACAGCCTTACAGATAGTTAAGGGTGGGGAAAGAGAGGAATACTCTGTTATTCATTAGGTCTGTCTAGTTATGAATGGAAGTATCGTATTTTTAGGGATTTATTGATAAGACAACCTCATAACCTAAGTTCGAATGCGTTAAGGCAATCCAATGCGAAGTAATGGAAAATCATGTTTTTGGTATGAAAATTTGATGTCCAAGAAATACCATAGATGATTTAATTAAATACTTTAAGTAGAACACACCGCCGAATGATGTCTTAAAGTGTAAAATATTCTATTTACGAACCCTTTTACGGATATTTTCATATTGTTCACTGTGGCAAAATAAGTTTCTTAGAATATGACTAACAACATTTATAATATGCCTGAACTTTACAAAACTAAATAAAACACGCATTTTGGTGATGTTTTTTTGCGTTAATCTAAACATGCGGCCGGTGATTAACGGGAATTTCCACCCCTTTCGCCATCTGCATAAGGAGAGCGTGATTTTATTCGAATTTTACGAAGTGGATTCCCTTAACCCATATCTTAAATTTACGTATTGGTACCAAGTTTTACGTGCAATCGTTAAACTTGGTAAGCTGATGGAAAGTTACCAAGTGCCTTTCTAAAGCCCTCCCCATTTCAAGAAATTAACCTCTTAAATAACCCGACATTAGAAATTAACAGTATGTAGTTCAGGTTCGTAATTTTATTGCAATCTTAATATGATGTTACTATAAAGTAAATCAACAGTCTCATTAAACATAAATACAATCCAGGGAATTGTTCCACTGCAGAAACTAATTAGGTGCCTACACACAAAGAACATTAGAAGGCCCTAAGATAAAATGCAGAACGATAAACGTACTTTGTATTACGATAGTACGGTAAAGTTCGACGAAACCATGAAACAGTCATCCTATAGGCCTTGCCAGGAGATTAATTCAAGTTACTTTGCAATGTGTTCCTGCAATAGGCAAGAGTGGTGTGGTGTGGAGAACAGAGTCAGGTCCGGATGTCTCAATACACAATTAGAAAACTCCTTATAAAGGCAGCCTTAGGATACAATGGGCATCATGAATCACTCGGCGTGACAAGCAAGGAAAACCGGTAGAAACGAATTCTTACGAAAAAGTATTTTGCACATGAATTGATTTGTTACGTGTGTTTTGTTCTGTCGTTTGAAGAAGCCATTTAAATTGAAACTTCGCCTTTATATTGAAAATCCGTTATATTGTCGTATTAATTGTTCGCTTCCTAGTAAAAATGCGTTTTGATGGCATTGTTAACGATTTTCTATGGTAGCCATAATATAGCGGTTCATCGTTAAATCTTACAATGTCATAGTTCAAGAGATTCAAGAGCAATGGACAATATTGTAAAACATGGTAATTTGAGTAAAATCACAGCCAGCGTTGGGAAGGGTGACTAATCAGGCATGTCAGAAAATTATTGAAAAATGATAATTTCTTCATCTCGAGCAGTTAGATATTTATGGTGTAATGACGTGCAGTGGACCGCCGACTGTTCCGATGCTTAACCTTTACGCTTTTGTGCAGATTATTTCGTATAATAATATTGGAGTTATTCGGCCGTGAGATATGACTGGTCGTGTTGTTCGGCGAGATATTAGTTTATAAGTAACATAAGATCGTGATAATTCGATAGAAGCACTGGCAGGCCAGAAGTTACACTACTTTGCGCCGAAGAATGTGGATAGGTTCTTTGTTTTATTGTTGCACGATCCAAGGTTACTGCGGGAAAAGGCGGAAATGGACGATATATTGATTCGAAGGTATGTAGCAAATTTAAAGAGTCGTGAGATGATACTATGTTTTTTAGGTTGGCATACCACTGTCGATAGAAAATATCGCGTAGCTTTGTTTCCGTAGTTCGATTTACAGTTGTTTTCCATTTGAAAATGGATCACATAAATATAATATAGACTCATCGACACCACCTACTTATTAATTAGATGCATTAAAAAAGCTCAGAAGGGCTTTAACATTAAATAAGCAAAAAAAAGTCCATCTTTCTGGCATTCTTATTCTAAAATTTAAAAAATACGTAATTCTTATTTTCAGTACATATAATGAATTTATGCCACCGTTCTTACAATAGTCAGCATAGTTGCATTCCAAGCAGTTGATCGGAGTTCTATTCTCGCCGTGGCAATACGTATTTTTCAATTTAAATTTTTTACGTTTTTCATTTAAAAAAATGTTTTTGACTTTATTTATTTTTATTTTTCTATTAAAATTTAAAAGACAAAATTGAGGTCTGTTTTTATCTTCAATTCAATTTAATTTCAATAATTACCTTTCTGTATTTTTGATTATATTAAATATATACAAAATCACAAATACAACAATTATAATATCCCGTCATTATTCACAGGTCATTAAATAAAAGCTTCAGTTGAATGATTTCTACCTCGATTGCCAAAATGGCACATGCACCTACTTTGGTGGTTGTAAAAGATAACATAAATTAATTCTTGTATAAAAATCATAATAAATTATTTATTCCGGAATGTGGGGAGGTTAGTGCAATCCCACGCATCCCATAATGTGTATGCAAATAACGTGGATAATATATATGCATAAAAATGGAAATGTAAAGAGAGCACATTAGACGTAAGTGAACTTTTGCATTTGAGTTTGATAGAGTCAATATATTTCTTCCTCGTGCTTCTATGCTGGAATATGGACTCTGGCAGGATTCAATGATGAGGACATTTCTGGAGTTGTTTACCCTCTCCCTAAATCCTGCCCTTCGGGTTCTTATGGGGGCTGCAGAGCCAGGAACTCGCCCCTTCATGAGGACGTTTCTACCACTTTCAGAAATTCGTTGTTCAAGAAAGCTAATGGAATGCTTTTCGGGCCCTGCCCATATCTGATTTTCGGGTTATACAGCATGTTCGTTTCGTGTGCGAACTGTTCACAGATATTTATATAATATATAGTATAAGAGGGGCCAAAAATTTCAATTAAATATTTTATAGGCAGTATACGATTCTTAATATGGCGAACTTCACACCTATTTGAAGCAATTAAGTAAGAAGGTGACATAATTTGCAAAAAAAACTTATCATTTTTTCATTTATGGGAAACTATTACAATAAAGTTTCACCAATAGCGCGATCAACAACCGATATGAAATTCTTTTTATATATTACCAACGCAGAACTTACATAAAAAACTACTTGCGAAATTTTTGTAATGGTTACTTCAGATATTAATAGCTTTTAATAAATGAGTACAGAGAATTTTTATATTGCAAAACTAATCGGCGGTCAGAGGTGGTGGATGCAGTTCCGCATTCTCCCGAAGTAGGCACCTGGTAGTACTTACTTCAAAGGTAAACCAAGTACTGAGAGTAGCTACCGGCACCCATTGAGTACGAAGCATCGGTTGTTTCCTTTATCGGACCAAAGTAAAACGCATCCAATGTTGGTCGCTCCAATTGCTCGGAGGTAGCTTTTACTCTATCGGGGCACTCAACCAATAAAACGGTAGTTTCTTTAAAAATTTTAGTACTCTAATTAATTCACTGAATATTTATAATTAGTAGAATTATGTTTAGAACCTTTTTTGAGATAAATTTCATACTCCGTTAGACTTAAACTGTAATGATACCAATGGCGTTTAATGCACAGATTTCTAGCAAGGAGTCCTATTTTTATGGTACGTAGGGCGCCCATCTAGGACGCTTCCCCCGCAATCATTCGGTTATTAAAGGCTATCTGATATGTTGGCAAATTTATTTTAAACCAATATAAATAATCCCTGTATTATAGAGAAAGTAATTAAAGTTTCTTATGATGACACCCAGTGTTTTATATAGGTACATATTTACGATTCGTGTCCTTTCAGCACATATCTACGGAATATAGAAGAAAACTATAATTTTTTTTTAAAATAAAATAAATTCAATGAAACCGTTAAAATAATCAAATCTTTTGCTATGTAGCATTACCGAAACACATGAAACATTTTATCATTTGGTTCGTTAAGATTTTTATATAAACAAACACGTATGTTTATTAACATACGCTTCTTATTATTTTATAAACTTCAATCTAATTTGAAATTAATCTCGATTTCTTAAGACGCTATCTCCTTTGCAGTTCGTGTATGCCATTTTTACGAAATTGCGAACAGCTCCGGGCAAACCATTCCTCGATTCAAGCAAATTGAATAATTGGCTAGGAAAGCACAACCCACGGGTAAAAAAGAAACAAGCTCACATACAAAAAAGATTAAAATTTTCATGTTTTGTATAAAAGTGTCACGATTGTTTCGGTTTTTGGTGGGGTGTGGATTTGCCTATGGATTGAATGAAAGGACAGGCCTAGAAGCGGGAGAGGTATAGAGTATAAGGCTGTATTTTAATTGGTCGTTCTCAATACAAAAGCCTTTATACAGGATGAAGGGTGTTGCCAGACTAATTAAGTGCGGGTTCGTTGTGGGGGTTCCAGGCTGTTGCGGGAAAGGCTCTATATCAAATAGAAAATGAAGAATGATTGCTCTCGATTTGAAGTTCGCAAAAGTACACGAAGGTAAATGCACGTTGCCTTATTAATGATAAATGAATGATTTGTAATTGAATGAAATAATCAGACCTGCAATAGATATTAGCTAGAATAAGATGGATTCTTGTACCAGCGATGGTTCTCCGTAGTCTAATTGCCTAAGCATTTGACTTTTAGTCGGGAGGTTTCGGGTTCTATTCACATCACGGGGCAAAAACTCTTCGATATAGAGTTATCATTTGCATATTTGTCTGCTCGTAAGAGGAAAAATATATAATTAAGGTGGTATTATCAACATTCCAGTAGGTCACATGACTCTCGGAGGCAGTTGGATGAACCGAGTTTAAATATCACGCAGTCCATAAAATATATAATTAAGGTGGTATTATCAACATTCCAGTAGGTCACATGACTCTCGGAGGCAGTTGGATGAACCGAGTTTAAATATCACGCAGTCCATAAAGGCTGAAAAAAAATGTCTTCCTTACGAAAATGGCTAAGGTACTGTTTGATTTAGTTTTAAAAAAATGGCGATTTGCATTAGAATGTATTTCATATTCTATATTCATCTGGCCTTAGCCATCAACATAAGATAATAATACAAAAGACTTTTTTTAAAGGTCATCAAAGTATTAAATGTTACGCAATCGGGTATTTTCTCAAACTACGGATACCGTTCAAAATATTTGGAAAATTTTAACTTTATATTCCTGATTTTTATAATCAATTTTAATATTTTTCTTCATAATTATTGATTTAAAAAAAAATCTAAAACCGCTCATTCCGAAACAATTCGAACTGGCCAAAACGTCATTATGATGTACATAATGCTACTGGCTAGTAAGACGCTGTTACATCAACAACGCCATGTTCACGAACTAAAACGAACATGTCGTTTTGGCGGCACATAAAAAATTGCTTATCTTAACTCATTACATAAAATCTTAACTCATTACAGAAAATTTATTGGCAAATATAAAAATGCCATGGTTATTTAAAAAATTTCTTAATTTTTATCGACAATTAAAAAAAAAACAGTGAGTATATACTATTACGCAAGAAAATACTTCAACCTACCCCTGATCATAGAGCAATGCACACCACTACAAAGCGGGTACCGATATTATTACCTTCATTACTAGTTTTAAGTTAATTGAATAGGTTATGTCTATTCCATAAATCTTATGGTGTACGTACGTATTTAATATATCTTATAGGTTTAGTTAATTAAATTTAAAAAAAAAACGTTATTGATGATAAACGAGGTAATTTCGAGGTAAAATTCATCTTAACGCATAAATTATTACCATACATCAGATAATTACATTACCAATTTAAAAAAAAAAAGTCTGTAATCTAAGTAAAACTATACGAGTCTGGAATGGATTTAATTTTAATATAATTAACATGTTTCAATGTTAAATTTAGAGGAAATGAAAACATCCAACGCTATAAATTATTACACATTAAATTATAGACTCCATGTTGTAATCAATGATGTTAAAAAAAATAGATCGGTAAATTCAAGGCATTCCGTACTATTCGTACCATATTTGCAATAGAGAAATAGCAGCATTTCGTATTATGTAGGTCAAAAATAAATAATTTTTCATAATAGGTAACACATTTATATTGATCACCATCAGTCAGAGGTCACGCAATAATATACGGAATATATAATAATAAATTGCATTTAACTGACCTAATAACAATAGAGCTCTAATTAAATATACTGAGTTGCACGAACGTGAATCAAACAGAATAATTTTTATGAACAGTATAATAATTGAAGGCTGGTGAACTGCATAAGGTTGCGATTTACATTGGCCTTTATTGATGGAGCCAGTGAGACTATGGCATCCCCAATTGGGGAATGTTGTGAGGCTGAAGGTATTGCGGAGGGGAAGGAGAAGGGGAAGAGGAAGGTGGGGAAATACCTGGCTATTCAGATCTGGTCACCAAACACGGCTAAAAGCCATTTCAAGCAACGTTTCAATTTTTAATGGAGGTCTTTCACCAGGGCGATACTGAGAGTATCTTCCACTCTATGTTACAGAGAATAATCATTATTTCTAACTATAATTTTGACTAGCTAAGGCAGTGATGCTGAATCCTTTTAGCCCGAGGGCCAATTTATACATTTTAGATTAGATCAGGGGTAGGGTACATACAGCTTTAAATGGTTAACTTTGCAGTCGGTGGTGTTCCTAACCTATTTGTATTTTTTGAAACAGTAACTTTTTATTATTTCTAATTTCGAAACAGATAACTCATAGATTTTTTTTGTTTAAAACCCTCTACTAGCATTTTCCAGTAATTTTAAAAACATCTATCATAAAACACACAAACAATGCGCCAAATTCTTGTATCTCTACGGCCAAATCTATAAATGTTGTCGATTTTTACAATTCTGAAATATTAAATAACAAATGCTTGTAATTTTGGGCGACTGATTCAAAATAGACATAAACACGCGATACCTTTTCGTATTTTATAAAACAGAACGGAAAATGTTAAATATATTAGTATGATCATAGCACTTGGAAATCCGAACGATTACAATTAAATATGAAATATTAAAACTCTCTTCTGTTCTGTTTTCAGAATCAATATTTGTAAGCGTACCCCTATAAAACAGAAAAAAATACCGATCATAAAGTGGACAAATGTTGAAAATTTTGTTAGGGTTAAAGTCAAATCAATACATGGTGTTGATTTTTATCGTTCGGAAAGTCAGATTCCAAATAAAATTTTGTCATAAATCTGTTGGATTTCTATTAAATGGAAACCTTTAAAATTTTTCAAACATCGATCTCAACACTAAAGTTTGCATTGAGCTCAAAAAACAAACTTCTGTCATAAATAAAAGATGTAAGAAACCATATTAGTTTTGAGTGGATGATTTAAAACTTGCAATACTAAAGTTTGTCTCTAAACCTTTTTGCAAAACCGGCGGTTTGTAAAAGATCGTGTGATGCATGAAATGGGCTCGCAGGCCGCAGGTTGTGCATCACTGATTTACGAATACCTGCTTCTTTGGATGTATTAAAAAAAATAAAACGATAGCTAAATGATCTATTTTTGAAAGTGTGGGTCGATTTTAAGACCTTGCCTTGTATGTAGAACCCACACAATCTTGAAGAATCAAAATCAAGGTTCACGAAAGCATGATTATTTAATACTTTCTTGGGTTATGTATTCAAGGTTGTTGTATCATCTAATTTGAATGGGTAACATTAGTTTATGATACAAGGGGAGCAGGTTTACGTAGCAGATTTTTAGACCGCCCGAACAGGTTTTGCTCATCGTATATAGGCATAAGTGAACTATTCGCTAAGTATTGAATGATTAATTTGCATTAACCTTTATTTTGGTCCTGTGATAACTCAACGCACGTATGAATCGGCAGATTCTTTAAAAGTGATATAGAGTTATTAAAAGTACGATTTAAAAAAAAAACTATCCCGAAAACCTAATCTAACCTAACCTAATTCATCGTTTTTTTTTAAAAATAAAATAACATAATAATATCTTCAATGGATTTATAATTATTTTGTGGGGTCATTAAATAAATTAATAAGAATTACTTTGTATACACCACTGTTATATATAAATGTCAACATGTTCCGAAAGCGAAGCTTTCCACACCAGGATAGAAAGTATAATAAAAATAATAATGACAAGTATAGACTTATACTTGTCATTATTATTTTTTAGTGTACTGTGTATCCTGATGAGGAAAGCTTCGTTTTGGAAACATGTTGATTTTTATATATTAAAAATAGTGGTGTATACAAAGAAATTCTTATTAATTTATTACTAGTAATGATAATTAAAACAATTTTTTTATCGTTAATTTATTACGTTAGGTTTGATTAGGTTTTTGGGATAGCTTATTTTTTGTTCATAGTTTTAATGACTTTATATTACTTTTAAAGTGTGCCGATTAATACGTGTGTTGATTTATCCGGTCACTGTTTATTTTAATTTTTTATGACGCCTCATCGGTCAGCAGAATTATGAAATCTCATTTTGGAAATGTTGTGAGGTTGATGAAAGTAAGGAGGGGGAGGTAGAGAGGGGGGCAGAGTGGTAGATACTTTCAGAATCGCCCTGGTGAAAGACCGCCATTCAGAATCGAAATGTTGCTTGGATTGGCTTTAGCCGTATTTGGTGACCAGATCTGAAAAGCAATGTACTACCCCACCTTCCTATTCCCATCTCCTTCTCATCCCCATTACCTTCAGCCTCACAACATACCCCATTTGGGCATGCCATACTTTCACCATCTCCAAACTGTTGGGAGCAGTTGGGACTCTTGTGCAGTATAAAAAAGGAGAATGGGATAAAAAGGTTTGGAAGTTACTGACTCATTAAGTGACTGGCTATTGTCACTGAATATAGCAAAAGTTATTTAAAGAAAAGATTCTACTTTAACTCCCGAGAGGTTCTTCCACTCTGAAACGAGACGCAAATAATATACTACTTACATATTTTCAAATTTGATATCTATAGGTATATAAAATAAAACTTTTAAATTTGTCATCCGGTTTCGAAACTCCATGTTTGGGGTCCAGAGCATAGGAGTGAATAAAATTCATGAAAAAACGGAGAGAGAAGATATTAATTTTTTTTGCCACATACAAACAAAATCAAAACATTAAATAAATAAGGTTAAATAAATCTTTATTTGACAGTAAATTTTATATGAAGATACATTATAAGAAGCTACCGTTCCTATAATCAGATCATATTTTAACAAGATAATAATCAATTGGAAGATGTAAGATTCTGGACGTAGAGTAAAAAAGGAAAAAAGACCGCCGCCAGTGAAATAGAAAGATAATTACTATTTTTAAAGTGAACAGCGGTGATACCTCCATGGACCCGTAGGCTCCAAGTTGTTATCTCGGTTCAGACCACGGAGCCAATCCGGCCAAGATCGCTCCAGATTGAGATGGCCCCCCCCCCCACTAGACTTTAAAGATGTGATGGCCCGCCCTTCCTTCGTTTATGATTTAATTTAGCAATAGACTTCCGTTCGCGCCACCGATTTAAGATGACTCCTCTACTGCTGCCTTAAATTTTCCTAACTAATGTGATCGGAAAACTCTTTGTAGTTTTCCTTTCAATTTGAGGTTTTTTCTCCTCCTTGGCCAGCGTGTAACGTCTAGCCCTATGCTAACATTCGAGTGTTTCCGATTTTCATGATTTTTGCGGAAATTACGCACTAGAATGTGGTCAATTTTGCCAAGCTTTTCGCGAGTCTACGTTGTGTTGTTTTTTTGTTTCAGACTATTGGAAAAACAAGGCCTTATTTGTGGTAACCCCTATTCTTTGTAGCGTAGGCAGACTCTCGCATACCATTGACAGAATTCGTATTCCTAACATTTCTCCTATCTTAGACTTTAGTGTTCTGAACTCTCTATTATTATCCTACTATGCAATCTACGTTAATTTCCTATAGGAAGACTAGCATTTTCCTAACTTTACCCCTAAATTTTCTACTTTTCTTCTATCGTGAGTTTTAATGGGAAAACTTAGCTTATGGGCTATACTAATTGCACTATTCCTGATCTATATAATACGATGTAGTTTCAATTTTAAATTTGGTATACATAAATGTAATGATCACAGTATTATCGTCTTTCCTCATCGTACTAAGTGTTATTCTACATGGGTTAGTTTCAATGAATTTCATGGTTAAAAGGTACAGTTTTACTTGTTTTGGCGCCATCTCCATCCTCTCCTAAATTTGGGAAAATTACATAATTAGGTTTTAGTTTTCACAGCTTTTGTTATGACGAGAGATCGAATACGGTTTGTTTTGCTGCAATTCGGCTCCAGACCTACCCCTAAAGTACTCAGATGACCACGTTTCCGGTCAGTAACTCTCCCCACACAGACGTACAGCCTGACCAAACGGAATACGTAACCTCTTCAATTTTCAGTTCGTGCGCTATTGGTCATCCCCTGTACCGCGACGGAAAGAGCACCTTCCTTATCCATGGGTCCGAGACCCTCCGAATTCCCGTCCTCCAGACAGTTACATTTAAAGGAGATCAAACCGGTTCCGTCCCCTCGTCAAACAACATTATATACTTGCGAATTTTTGCAAAGTCCGGGTTGAAAGGCCGTCCCCCGCATCAAAAGTTCAGAGATAACCACGCTTAAATCAGCAATTATTTCTGCCCAATCGATAGGTACAAATTATAAATATATGTATACAATACGAGTTTTTATAATCCACAATACTCCAGTTTTCCCGGAAAATTGTGGATCTGACATCTCCAACACAGGTCGTGAATCTGTGCCAGATATCCAGATATACTACTTATGAATATACGTAAAAGTGATAATACAATATATATAATAGATTACTTTTTGGTTTGGTTGACAGGTTGGTTTAATGAGACCCTGCTATCTCATGTAGTTTGAATTTAACTGTAGATTGATTTTTGTTTGTTTGAAGAAAAGGTAGGACTCCAAAAGCCCAAAATTTGCAAGGCCTGAACCTTGAAAACCTAAGTCGAAGATAAAATTAATTTTATAACATAACTTGGGAACGTATTGTCGACGAATGATTATGCTTATTTTGACATTTTTAATAATGTGGGTTTTTGTTTGTTCTGTTGAATTCATCAATATGTTCGAACGGGTGTGGAGCGCCTTTGAATTGAATCTTTCTATGAAAATGGCGCTATAAAATATTTATGTACGCAAACTACAAATACGTGATTTCTAAAAGATGATAGTTCATCGCAAAAGATGATAGTTCATCGCAAAAGATGATAGTTCATCGCAAAAGATGATAGTTCATCGCAAAAGATGATAGTTATTTTTCAATTAAATGTCGACGTTTGTTAAGGTACTTATTCTTCGTAAGATGTACTGAAATTCGAATATATATATACTTATACGTATCTACATACTTCGATAAAAGAGGGTGTGGTTTGGAATGTTGACCTAGTTTTAATAACAGTCGAGGAAGTGTGTCATTGAGATATGTGACAGTTATTAAGTGTCAGAGACCCCCGTCAGGAAGCATAACAATTAGGATTCATTGGTTTGTTTTAGAATGATAACAATCTTTGAATTAATAAAAATCGTTTGGGATGTTTATAATTAGTAACGTTAGTTTTCGAATTTAAGTGTTAGGGAAAATATATACTAATAAAATAAATTGTTTTTATAGGAAATATACATAAATATAATAATTGGTTTTATATATATACATATTAAACATTGTATATAAATAAAGATAAAATAAATAACGGCCATATAGATTTGATAGATACATTATACATTTCATATATATATATCTATCCATACACACATATACATACTCTTAGTAAAGGCCAAGTTTTTAGCCGAAGTTATTTCACTATACACCTAGGAAAATACACACGTACATCGGGAAGCGGTCAGCGAATAAACTGTCTCTCATGTCCCTTCGTCTCGCAGAAAAACAGGTAGGAAAGCCCATGGACAATTATCGTTCCCTCCTATCATACCTTACTGTGAAAATGTCCCATCGTCATCGAACATCGTCAAAGATAGGCATCGATCCATGACACCTCGGAATGCGAGTCCCCTCAAACACCCTAAATGTCGACGCTTCTGGGAAAATAACTCACCAACGTCAGAATGGTAGGAAACCAGGTCCACCCTCTGGAAGCGACGGATATCCTCAACATTCAACAAGTCTGGTTCTTTGTCCACGAGGGATAATTAGGTGAAGCCAGACTGGTATTTCGTTCCCTTCTCCTGTCCTCCACGTGATAGAGAGCTTCAGACGATTTCACTCGTTTAACCCCTTAGCCAACGCACACGGGATCCAAAGTGAAAGTCAATAAGATGTTCTGAAGTTGTTGTTTATGAGTCAACTCAATAAAAGACAATTATACAGGTAGGTATCTACCGGAAATTTTTATAAATACTTAAATGTATTTATGGAAAAAATAGGTATTTTTGAATATTTAAAAGTCAAGTGCTGGTAATGAGTGAGACAATTGAATTATCTATAGTACTAGTTTAATTATAATTCAATGCGAAAGGAAAGGTTTATCGTAAAATATCTCATGAATGTAGACGTACCCGCTGGGTATCATAAAATGTACTTGAACACAAATATTTGATTAGAACGGCTTTGATCAAGTATACAAAACATTTACTCATGATAGATAACGGTCGTATAGTATTGACCTATATATTAAACATTAAATATAAGTATATATTTATACATATAATATATGCACTATACATCATTAGAAATATAATTCAAGTCACCGTCCTCTTCGTCCCAGGGATCCTGAAAACTTTAATATTTAATGGTTGGCTCACCTGAACTCCCGACAAATTTCATAATTTTTCCAGACGGGTTATACACGCCATTATGATTTTTTTTTGAAAATATTGAACTTCCCTGCCTGGTATGTTTAATCTAATTTAGAAATATTTACTTAATACAATCTATTGTTTCCTAATTTCAATTCGTGATCTACCGATTTGTACTATTTCTTCAAATTTAATGATCTCTAAATCCAAATATTATTAGATAATATTTAAATTTTTGTTGTTTTATTTTCCTATTTTATTCTTTGTACTCACGTAATTCTCTTTACTAACAATTAATTAAATCCGTAAACCGAACGCTTGGTAATATTTTAGAACTTTATTATTTTTCTTTGACGAAATTAATCCCATGCTAGGTATTAAAAATGAATTATATGAAACTAAGACTCAGCTGTTTTTAAACTTTCACTAAATTATTTTAAACGCAATTATATTTAATTTTTCTTAAACTCGTAATAAATTCAGTTCAACACAAAATATGAATTAAATCACATTTCATTTAAACAATTTTAATTAATTCACAGGAGCAAATTTTAATAATCTTTAAACAAATAACTTTATTAATTATAGAAATTTTCAATATTTATTAAATTATTATTAGTATCACATTGCACTTATAATTTTGAGAAAATTAAATCAAATTATTGTTACCAACTTTAATTGCGACTTTTAGAATCTTTAACGTAATTTAAGTATTATTAATTTTTTAGGAAATTTCACTATTTATGAAACTATTATTGTATTAGATCAACAAGAGAATTTATTTTAACACTTTATTTATTAGAAGACGAAATTTTTGAAGTCCAGGAAAAACACTTTTTAATCACTCCGCACGCAATTAACGGCGTATCAACTCGAGACGAACTGCCTTTAAGAAAATTTTAATATTAATTTAAACACAAATATTTTGTTTATTTTAAGATGAAATTTTTTGAAGTCCAGAAAAACACTTTTTAATCACTCCGCACGCAATTAACGACGTATCAACTCGAGACGAACTGTCTTTAAGAAAATTTTAATATTAATTTAAACACAAATATTTTATTTATTTTAAGATGAAATTTTTTTGAAGTCCAGAAAAACACTTTTTAATCACTTAAATACCGATACGCCCGTAATCAACTATTTCTTCCAACTTATTTCGCGACGGACTCCAATCAACTTCAATTCAAACACTTTATTTATAAACACTTTCGATTATTATAATTTCACTTAAAACCACCAATTTTAATTAATTCACAGAAATAATTTTTAGTATCAACTTAATTATAATGAATTTTAGAAACTTCAATATTTATTAAATTATTATTGAATTAAATCAAACTATTGTTGAATCAATCCAACAACCATTTAAAAGAATTTATTTAAAACTTTAAGAATCAAATCAAATGAAATTTTTCTAAGTCCAAAAACAAAACAATTACACAATATCGATCGGCACGTAATTAATCTTCCCGGCGTTTCTCGCGACCAACTCCCTATTCCCTCATTACATTGCCTTATATACCTAGCTTAGAATCAAAAGGATTTAACTCCATTCCATACCTACATTACATTATGTTCTTTACCAACTCGTAAACCTATATGTAAGTAACACTAATTTCGAATGTAATTCTTCAATGTAAATATTTAGATAACATCTGGCCCGCCTCTGAATCCATCACTTTTCCTCACTCCGGCCAGGATCGAATTTAGTTCATTCCTCTAGATCGCCCTGCTGTTCCTTATTATAGAATTGGAAATTTCGATTCATGTTTTTTTTCTGAAAATATTATCTATCGCTTATTCTTTGGTCGCCTATGAACTCGGGTATCTCGTATTTATAGCCACTATGTCATTATTGAATTTTATTTAAAGAAGCGCCTTCTTCACATCGTTCAATTTTAGAAATTTCCTTAGTCCCTGGTTATCTTGATATGCGATATCTTTTTATTTATGAATTTTCCGATGGTAACATGGTTTTTCTCTGATCTAACATGTGAATATTCGATTAACGCATATTTTCGTGCAATTTTCAATTGATCCTAATATTGGTGTAAACACTTTATAATTTCTTCCCCACCTCACCTGCCTGAGTTAATAAATATACCTTTCCAGAATGATTTTTCAATGTGTTGCACTGCTTCTTCCTGGTCTAGCTGTATTACACCTTTTGCATGTACCTGTCGTCTGTTTATACTTTCATCCGGGTCGATTGATATCATCCTTAATTGATTTTTCACTACCTTTAATAATTTTATGTATTAATTTATTGGCGTTTTTACCTGCGATTTACCTACCCCAAACCTGGTAGATATGAGTTCGTTCACTTCTTTCCTGGCCACTCCCCTTTCTCCATTCCACTCTAACTCAATATCACATTAGCTTACTCATTATTATGGGTAATAACCATTACTTTTGTAAAAAACCGATATAAATCAGAGTTTATCGAAAACTCATTATTTTTTATTACTTTCCCTTAAATAAATATTCCTATCTTCCCTGTATAAACTTAATTGTTTGTTTGTCTCTTTATCACCTGAGTTTCATGTTCATCTGGTCGCTTAAATAAACAATTCTTGTCGCCTTGTTTACATTAGTCATTGACAACCTCAAAATTTTACCTAAATGTATCGAACTATATTCAAAGTAGTAGTCCATATATCTCAATATTTCTATTGAATTCTTTCAGTTTAAATTTTATAATTGATTGATACATTTCTCATCTACATTTTCATAATATCTGATGTCCCGAATCTACTCAATTAATACCTTTTATCACCTAAAATCAGCCTAGTTTCACTCCCTTGTAATTATCTACGTTCCTGAAATTAGAAAATTGTACTTCTATTTCACATTAGTCTCGCCTAAATCGCCTCTTAAGTTTGCCGAAGTTTCCATACTGTATAATTCTTGTTTCTTCCCTTTTTCATCTGTTGAAGCTATTGTTCTCTGAATTATTTTCTCTAATTCGTTGTTTTTCCGCTTAACCTTACATGACACGCCTCTCTGTCTAAATTCTAATGCAAACACACCTTTCCCCGTGCAAGATAAATCCTCACTTTGTAGTTTTTTTATTTGTAATTAACATTTTGCGTATTATTTTTACTTCCTACTTCCATTTTCAATGGTTATTCATCTCTGCATTTCCCATTGTTTCCTTTTAAAGTTCACGACCTATTCTCGTCCTGTTCGACCGCTAGTGAAATGTTTACATTATAGGCCGTTGATCTGAACCCTTTCGATTCACATAAATAATTAATATTTCCTTTGTCCTGTCACCACTAATTGTTGTTTATGTAAAACGCTCGTTTGTTTGGTAACTTTTTCGTTGATTTCACCCAATCCTGTGATGTTTATTTATAAGAGGGAACGCCTTCTTCTCACTGCCATCTCGTGGTTTTATGTTGCAACGAGTTTTATGAATCAACATTATTGGATTATAATTCACTGTAATCAAACTCTCCACAAGTCGATAGATGTCGCTCCCTTAAGCTTTTCTAGCATGAAAGTTATGCATATAAAAAAAAATATTTTCCAGGGTTCTATTAAAAGAAAATGATGATGGTTAGACCATTACAATATTAATAATATATGATATTTATGTTATATTAGAAAAATTGCACTTATGGTTATATATTAAATATCTAGAATGTGTGCAGGTGCTTAAGGGTTGCAATTATTTTTTAAACTATTGGTATTAATTTTATTCGCTCTATTCATGAAAAAATGTGGTTTTAGTACTTAAATATATAGCAAATCAGGTAGAACTTCTAGCTTTTCCACAGATATCTTTATATTAGCTTTACCAGGTCGCCGGTATCAAGGAAATACTTAAAATAATCCTTTAACAGTAGGTTCTATTAAAGATGAATGTTTTTATTTAATGTATATGAATTGTTTATTAATTGTTTTTGTGTTTAATTCGCATAACTCCACTTAATATATATTTTTTAATTTAATGTAAATCAATTTATTAATATTATTATAAGTCGATTGTAGTTACGTTATTATAAAGGAATTAAGAAAACATTACGATTTACAGTGGGGAAAACAGATTTCAAAGTACCTCACAGTATAAAGTGTCACAATCATTTTCTCCGTAAATCGGTTTCACCGTTAATAAATCATTTCAGGCACAACAAACATTTACATTGGGTGGGGGTAAATAGAATCATATAAATAAATCGTCTCAACGTGGTCTAACCACAGTTTGGAAATGGTATTAAACATCGAAAAAGCTGTCACAATAATAAAAAAAAAAACTAAAATACTTGCAGAACTTAATAATAAAAATATTGGATTTGATTTAAATTCAATAATATATATATATATATATATGCAAGAATTTATTACGCTTAAATAAAAAAATAAAAATTGTTATGTTATACTCTGCAAAATTTTCTCCAGCTCAATAAATGAAAACTGGAACCACTACCACCACCTCTACCACTCTACTACTATAGTACCACTACCAAGACACATAACTGACTGGCTATATGTATCCTCATGAAGAAATTCTAATTTTTATCGAACTAAAAATAATCGTTATAGCGAATTTAAGATGCGATAAAAGCAATTGATTGGTTTGTCTTTGCTTTTATTTTTTAAATACAATGAACTGACAACAGCGGAAGGTGGAAGAATGGTTGAAAAAGAAGTTTTGGCGGTGTGGGCCGCCACTGATTTAATGGTCTCGTCGAGCCCGGGGGATTCCGGGAGCAAAGGGCAACGCGGGGCAAGACGTCCCGGCGCCGTGCCACTGACTGGTTAGATGGGCCCCTTCTCAGGGACCCAAGTCACGGCCGGGCCCCGGCGCGTAAGGCGTCCCCGCGCTTAAATATAAATAAACCCCGGGCAATCTTTAAGGTCGTTGAAAAATAAAGGCAGGAAATATGCTACCGGGACAGAAATACGGCAATCGGAAAAATGTCTCTGTCAAATGTTCACGCTCCGAGCGCCACCGGAGGTTGATTCGCGGAAAATCGAATAACGTAAACAAATTCCATTATTTCGCGCTCATCCGTAGTAGTAATGTCAATATTTGAAGTATATGAGGGCATTATGAGACTAGCCCGCACCACTACATTTGTGATGGCTTTATTTATCAGTCTGCATGGTCAAATTTGGTTTTCAAATGAATAAAAATACTTTGTGAATACACCACTTCATTGAATTAATGTGATATAACTCAAGCTTCGTCAGGGTTTATATATAAAATAATTATACTTAGATACACACACAAATATAGGAAAATAATAAAATGACAGAGAGAGATACAAGTAAAGTAGAGGGTGAAAATTTATTAGAGGAGGGGTAGGTAAGTAGGTAACGGGACAAATCAAATATCGGACTGTAAATGAATTATTTTCGGTTATTGTTATTAATTTTGATATAATTATTTTTGATATTTCTCTTGATTTCGAGAACTTCTAAACTCACTTTTTCGTAATATTTTGTAATAGTTCCGGAAGTGTGATTGAAAGAGTGTTTCGTTTTTCTTAGGTTTGCAAATTTGTTATTTAAATATCTTAGATGTTTTTTCAATCTAAAGTTGACGTTCCGAGCCATTTTACCGATATAAAATGCCGAATAATCATTCCAATTAAGTTAAATGCCCGATTGACTTAGTTTATCATCATTTTATTTTATATTTATTATAAATTTACCTAAACTATTATTTGTGTAAAAGGCAGGTTTTATTTCGGGTGGGAGATTTTTAATGCTTTAAGTAGAAATGTTTTTTTAAAAACAGGACTTTACTCCAATAGAACATTAGATTAATATTAAAATTATTATTAAAGCTGACAGTGTTGTTGTTTTTATTTAAACAGGATTTTATTTAAAGAGAGTTCTTTTATTTTTTTTTGTGAAGAATATTCTTAATTAATTTTGTCTCACACCTGTTATTTAGTGATATAAAATTAATTTTTAAAAATATTATTGGACAATGGTACGGTGTTTAATCCGTGAATCTCGAAGTGAACACTTTTGAACTCCTGAAAGAATGTTTGTGGCATGTGGGATAGTTGGAGGAATATTGTGAATGGTGGTATCCATTTATGTAGATTTAAGGTAGATATTAAAATCACATTTATTATTTATAATACAAGTTATATCTAGAATATTCATTGTTCAGTTGGTATCTATTTCTAAAATGAATTATTTTTGTTTGTGGAAGAGATTTATTATTTGAACGAAAGAGTTTATTTGTCGTTCAGTACGTCTTGTCCAAATGTAAAATACGCAATCAACTTTCAGCTGTCTATACTATATTAATTTAATCAAGCGGTGGATTTCCAAAATGTGTTTTTCATTTAGCAAAATATAATGTCACACCCAACGACATTAAAATGGTCTAATCCCCAAGTTCTTACTTCCTTCGGAAAAAACAGGTTTATGAGTTCATATGGTTAACCGCAATGGCGTGCATTCCACATAGTGTTAAAAGCTGTGCCTACCATAAGAAAAAAGTTCCATAAATGAAAATAAAATATAAATAAACAATATATTTTTTGAACAGTTTTTTCATAATTTTTGTTGATATTTTCTGTCACAAACATTCTTCATCAACAAATTGTTTCACTTTGCCTAATTTGTACTTTTTAATTGCAACTAGACACTGGCATTACTTTTGATTCCTTCAGTACAGTTTTTTAGTGGGATACATAACACAAAGCCATGCGTCCTCAAACTGCTTGAACTGAAGCTGTTAAACACACCGCACAATGAAATGATTGTTTCAAAATTCGATACAACATACATAGCTTAAGTTTAGAAATAGAGTAATGCACGCCACTGGTTCATTGGTATGTGAATTTTCCTATTTTGGAATTATTTTTTAATTCCCATGCAAACACAAACATGTAAAAGTAATCAAAATATGGGCTGGCTTGATGAATTACTAATAAATAAAAACAAAAAATATAATTTTCACCGATTTCTTAATATATTTATTATGAAAAAATGTTTGTAGATAGCACATTTTCTTCATTTTAATTAGTAAAAAATGCAAAACATTCCATACAAGCCGTTTTACTGTAACCTAAATGGTCATGGCGACAAATACCGTCTTTGATGTGATGCAAACCCTTAATTGTATGCTACGGAAAACATATGTATTTAGATCGTCAAAATAATCTATACGTATGTTGGCATAAATGAAAATCATTCCATTAACGTAATTATAACCTAATTCCATCCATGATAAAAAAAGCCTCTTTTAAAATTATTGGGTGGGTAATATTTCAAAACTGAAATTTAATACCGAGTGAACTCATTGAGTCCGATTATGAAGATATTATCCTTTCAATTGGTCTGAACTTTTCAATCAAGCAGAGCTTTGTAAAAACAGTTCATACCCGTTCCCCCCTTTTGTCTGTGAATTGATTTACACCCTATGAAATCCTGTCGACGGAATTTCCTTTTCTATTTGGATTCCCCCTGCACCTCACAACTATTCCGCCCCCTTTTGCCATTTCTAGAATGCTTCAACGTCTTACCTTGCCTAGCATTTACAACAAATTCCCTTTACAGAACCAATCACATGTAAATTTATGTTTTGCACCTAACGAAGATACTCCTTCAAAGTTGTTTCGTTTAAAGTAATGAAATATTTTAATTAGCTTTTATTAACCGTTCATTTTTAACAGCGTAGTTTTAGTTTTATGATTTATTTTCAGCTGTGGATAATATATAACACGAAATCTACCACAAAGGATTGGGTTTGTGCGGTACAAAATAAACTAGGTTACAATAATATATTTCAAACGTGATTTAAACAAACTGTTTTTAATTATAATAGCAATGAAATTATTATATTTTAAAGTCGGTGGTCGAATATAAAAGGTTGTTAGATGAATAGAGTGTGAGAAGTTTTCAGATTTTTTTTTTATCATACCATAAAAAAGCTAATTTTTTATTGTGTTCAAGTTAAATTTGTAGGCTTACATTTGAATTAACTCTTAATTTAAAGCTTTTATAAAAATAAGAACATGTTATTTATTTTGTAAATATATTCTGATATATCAAAATAAATTCTGGGAAAACATTTTTCTTGAAGTCATTTTGTCTGATTTTTAAAAGTTTTTTTTTTATTCAAAAACACCATGATTCATACAAATCAAACGTGATTTAAACAAACTGTTTTTAATTATAATAGCAATGAAATTATTATATTTTAAAGTCGGTGGTCAAATATAAAAGGTTGTTAGATGGATAGAGTGTGAGAATTTTTCAGATTTTTTTTTATCATACCATAAAAAAGCTAATTTTTTATTGTGTTCATGTTAAATTTGTAGGCTTACATTTGAATTAACTCTTAATTTAAAGCTTTTATAAAAATAAGAACATGTTTTTTATTTAGTAAATATATTCTGATATATCAAAATAAATTCTGGGAAAACATTTTTCTTGAAGTCATTTTGTCTGATTTTTAAAAGTTTTTTTTTTATTCAAAAACACCATGATTCATACAAATCACTTAGCGAGCTAAAACTAGCTGGGTTGCTCTAATCAATCCCTGTAAAAAAATCTCCAATATTCATGATGTCAGAACTCATCGTTTGCGAGTTATTTTGTATTTTTGATATATGATTGATATTGATGATACGTGGAGGGTTTTTTAGAGGATAGAAAGGAGTGAACCTGGATCTTGAAGAGACCCATGTTGTAGGAGGGACGGAAAACAGAGGCCGGCAAATCATTCCACAGCCGAGCTGTTGAGCACAAGAACGAGTCACGGAAGCGACACGTTCTCATGTGGCAAATGTCAACCGTGTACAAATGTTGGGCCCGCGTGTTTCTCGACTGTGTACCGGTGCTGAAGGGATCAATGATGCTTGTTCCTCGGAGCATCTTCCATTGAAATACTGGCAGAACAAAGAAAGCATCCCCACCTGACGTCTGTGCTCCAAAGATTGCAATCCGTTTGTTAAGATAGGTGAATCTATCAAACAGACCGCACGTTTCTGCGGAGAGTCAAGGTTTTTTTTAAAGATATTTTGGAGCTCCCGACTAGAGGTATCTGCCAAATTTTACAGTGGGGCGTACTTGCGATTTGTACAGGGTCAGAAGTTGTGTACTATTAAAGTATCTCCGGACTCTGTACAGTACGCTCAGCTTCTCAGAGGCTAACTTTACTCTGGCTCTGATGGAGCCTTCATACCTGAGCCGGTCACGTAGGGTTACACCAAACATATCAATGTAGGGAATGTTGGGAAGATTGCTTGCATTAAAGGATACTAGATTATCATTTAGATCCCATTTAGACGTAATCATATATGATTGATATCTCTATGCCCTCTAAGAAAAATAATGATTTTACCAGCAATGGAAAATGTGCCGGAGGTGATATAAGTTCTTGGTTCAGAATCAATACCTGAGTGTGAAAATTGCATATTTGCAAGGGGAAGCTCACAACGCGTTTCATAATTACGAATAAAACAAAAACACGAATTAGCCATAAACCTAACTTGCATCGTGTTGACATTTGCGCTAGTGTTTCCATTTTTTTTCTAGGAATATCAGGGTTGCAAAATAAAAAAAATAAAATTGTAAAAATTCAATTTTTTTATTTAAATTTTTTTAAAAACATGAAAATGATATGTGCATTGCCCCCGATAGGGTACATGACCCACGTTAAGAAACACTGATTTAATTACTTTTCGTCAAATAACAGACATTACGTATTCATATTGAAATCTGGGGAAATTACACATGAAGCATACGTAATACAAAACAAGGTAATTTAAAAACTGTATATCTTTTTTTAAATATAATGTCTCCTAATATATAAAATAAACAATAAACTTAAACATAGAAATAAACAATTCGTTAAAACGTAAAATTCTTTAATTTTTGAAAAATTATGTTACAGTAAATTTACTTTTCTATTTAGATAACAAATTATAGGACTAAGTTAATTCTGTGCTGAGACGGACTAAGTTTTATTTAAAAAGTGACTGTTCTAAGCTCCTACAACGTACCTTTCAAAATGCTGGATATGTCATCGTTCTTGATTTATTTAATCTATGTTTTAATTTGGACTCATCACAAATCATTTGCACATTTTTTTTTTTATTGCTGATGGAAGTGAATTATAAACCTTCGTCGAGACATATTTATAGTTCCCTTGCCACAATTAAACACACACTTTACACGACAAGATAATAACATTTAAACACCATACATATGATATAGCAAGCAATCCATTAGCTACGAGAGGGGCAATTTATATAATTGCCTTCAAGCCGACGAAAAGTATTCTTTATTAAATTAAACGAACGAAATAATTAATGTGTATAAGATTTGTAATGTATTTATTTAAGTATCCATTCTAGTTAAGTAAAGAGAAAATGTAATTTTCTTGTTTACGGAAGTTAAAAAAAAGTTAAATTATAAATTAACCGAAATTGGTAAAATCCATTAAGGCCTAATTAAAAATGTATAAAACACCAGCTTTGTTTCCGCAGCACATGAATACGTTACGATGTGTTCCCAGCGAACGGCTGTACGTTCGAGAGTTATTCGTTGGAAAGTTGGTAATGTTTCAGAAATTTCCAGGTTTTCTGTATTCATACACCTTATAATCTTTGCCATAAATCATCAGAACGGGAAAACTTTCGGCCAGAAATTAACATCGGGAATCTAAAGATCTAAAGAAGAAAGAGTATCTAAAGAAGAAAGAGAAAAAAAATCCAAAGTTATTAAACGAGGAAAGTTTATAGCGATCGATGTTATAAATACCTTATAATATGTATAATTAAGTGGACGAAAACACAAAATTTCAAAATTTTCATTTTCCAATGAGATCGAGTTTGCGGAATAGTTTCCAAAGAATTCTTCATAATACTATTTTATGCTCTCGAAGAATACGAGATGATGTTAAAGTTGATAATTAACCAAACCCCCTTTTTGTTGCATTTTTTCACGGAAATTTTAAGTATTTTCCAAGCAGTTCTTTCATACTAGTTTTTTTTTTCTTTGAGGTACCTACTTGAAACTTTTATATATTATTTCATTCTAACTAACTAACTAACTAACTAAATAACTAACTAACTAACTAACTAACCAACCAACCAACAAACAAACAAACTAACTAACTAACTAACTAACTAACTAACTAACTAACTAACTAACTAACTAACTTACTAACTAACTAAAAAACTAACTAACTAACTAACTAACTAACTAACTAACTAACTAACTAAATAACTAACTAACTAATGATCACGCCGTTTCCCCGCAGGGGTAGGCAGCGAGGACGGACCGCCAAACAATTCGATCTTGGCAAACACTTCTTGTTTCCTTTCACATTCATACAACGCCTCAAACATTCTCTTCTGTTGTTTCGACTTCTGACATGGACCGACTCAAGTATTTGATTCACTTATGGCCGGGCTAATTTCTAATTATATATTAATTCTTCATAACACGGTGTTATTTCTTCCAGATATTCAACAATTATAAAATACACCAAGAATATCTAATAAGGTATTTGATTTCACAAACAAATATTAATGATACAATTTATTGAAATAATTTATTGAAGCTTATAAACCTCATTGTAATATTTAATTATTGAAGATAATATTAACAAATCTAAAACGAAATAAGAAACGAAAAAAAGACACAGAAAATAAACAGGTCTGTGCCAGATTTAATGTTTTAAATCTCATCTTAGATTTGTTAATATTATCAATCATCAAATTATTAAAGAAATTGATCCAGAAAAAAAATTGGTTCTGTTTGTTTTGTTTCTGATATAACCCAATCTCGCGGTCAGAGATAATAAAATAGTACCTATATATGTGTTCACATGCTAAGATTGTAAAAAATCAACGAAATGATGAAAAAAAAGCATTGCAGAGATCTCTTTGAAGACCGAACTAATTTTCAAAACTTCAAACTTATAGCCTGGCTGCTGTGCCAAATTAAAGTAATCAGTCAAGAATCCATGTTTTACAATTAGTTACTAAAATTATTAATAGTTGGTGGTTTTCACAGAATTATTTATTTTCTTGGTGATCGATTTTTGATACCACAGTGCTTCAAAGACTTAAAATCTATCACGGTTCAATAGTGTTTCATATATCTTAATCACATTAAACAAATTATTAGGTTTTGTGATAGTTTTCTATATTAATTTTTGCTTTACTTAGTTTATACTTTGAATTTCATTTGCAAAGTTATTTTATTACACTCAGCCAATAGTACGTACACTGTCTGGGCACTAAT
>JAHDVE020007487.1:64189-93363 GCA_022606495.2 Halesus radiatus | reverse complement strand
TAAATTGTTTATATAATTAAAGTTTTACAGTAAGCATAATTGTTCTGATATCCCTATTGAACATGCTTTGACTTATGGCATTACAGTTGCACTAATGCCATATAATTATGTCAACATGTAATTACCACTTGGATTTGGTTGTCATATAGTTGCACTAATGCCATATAATTATGTCAACATGTAATAACCACTTGGATTTGGTTGTCATATAGTTGCACTAATGCCATATAATTATGTCAACATGTAATTACCACTTGGATTTGGTTGTCACATAGTTGCAGGAATACAATATAATTATGTCAACATTTAATTACCACTTGGATTTGGTTGACATATGGTAGTTGCACTAATGCCATATAATTATGTCAACATGTAATTACCACTTGGATTTGGTTGTCACATAGTTGCAGGAATGCAATATAATTATGTTAACATTTAATTACCACTTAGATTTAGTTGACATATAGTTGCACTAATGCCATATAATTATGTCAACCTGTAATTACCACTTGAATTTGGTTGTCATATAGTTGCAGTAATGCCATATAATTATATCAACATGTAATTACCACTTGGATTTGGTTGTCATATAGTTGCACTAATGCCATATAATTATGTCAACATGTAATTACCACTTGGATTTGGTTGTCATATAGTTACACTAATGCCATATAATTATATCAACATGTACGAGTAATTAAACCTTGGATTTGATTGTCATGTTGTTTTCTTTTCTGTTTTATTTTTGGTACAGCGTTGATAATTTCAAAACGTATCACAGCGTGACCTGGAATGGATGTGACTGCCACTGGAAGTTATAGATATTATACAGGTAACGTAGGTAAAGCCCGTGGTACCTTTCCAAGCCACCGTGCGCTGCTCGACATGTGATCGTTAGACCGGAAATTCGTTTTAAAAACTGAACTTCCGCCTTTGCGATGGCTCGTCAGCCATTTGCAATGTCAATCAGTCTACTTTGTGCGCATGTTTTTTAAGATTCAATTTTCTATTTGTTTCTCTTCTCAATAACGTCATGGATCGACGTACGCCGTCCCAAAGTATCCCGCAAAATCTGTGTTCAACAATCGACCTTAAGGAACCTAGAAGGAACGTTAAAATATAAAGCTTTGTCAACGAATGAATCTACAGCTGAGAGCTCAAATATTGTTTCTGTTATTCATACAAACATGCTTACATGTAATAAAGAGAGATAGAGAGTGTTACGATGGAGCTATCATCCCGAAATGGGAGAAAAGTAGCAGTTTTATTAGAAAACATTAGACCGACCTATGTTAAATGAACATGTTTGCAATGATTGCAATTAACGAAAACCTAGTTTTTATGTGAGTACCGCACAAGAGTTTCAACTGCTCCCAAGCGTCTAGAGCCAGTGAGACTATCTTGTGAGGCTGAAAGTAAATAGGGAGGAGAAGGAGACGGGGAAGAGTAAGGTGGGGTAGTACCTACGTACACGGCTAAAGCCATTTCAAGCAACGTTTCGATTCTAAATGGTGGTCTTTCACCTAAGTATCTACCATTCTGAAACGTGCCGCAAATATATTATTTTATTATTTTAAATGATTTATTTGAAAAATTACACAAATTAATCAAATAAAATTTACTTGCGCTCGACGGGGTTTGAACCCGCGACCTCCGGATTCGTGGCCGAGAATTGTAAACTTAAAACACATCTTTTCAGACAATCGTATCCATAAACTCACCTGTAAATTGCTTAGCTAGGCTGGCCGGTTAGCACTTACCTAAAGTCATTAAATAAAATAAAAATATAATTAAAAATTCACGCATCGGTGCGCAAATGCGTCCACAGCCCGCAACACTGTAAACATCCAAAGTGTAAAATAAAAAAATAAAAAATAAATAAATAAAAACGTTAATATTTATTAAAAGCTTCTTACGCCGAGTAAAGTAATTTTATAGATATTTTCGAGCCCTAAAATTCATTTTATGAATACTTTTCAGTCCTAAAAATTAATACCAATAATCCAATAAATACCAACTCTTCTTGTGCCACCGATCATCTAATAAATGTAACATCAATAGAAAAGGAGAAACAAATAACCATGTAAAACTATCTTCTCTATAATTAAATTAAATTTTTCTAAAACTGTGTTCATCTGAAGCGACCGGCCAGGTAAGTATGTTTTTCTGTATCTGTCTGTACATAATTAGTTAAGAAATATTTGTACAGCGCCCTTGAGGTGATTTTTCACAAAAACGGCGCTATACAAGTCATCCAACTGTTGTTGTTGTTGTTGAATCAACCATGGAGGCTGTCAGTTAGGTATAATAGTGCAAATAAAACAAGACGATTTTATTACGTTCTTTTTAAACAGTTTTTGGAGACTCATTAGTTTCTGTTATTTTGAAAAAGGTACTGTAACGTCCATCTTTAATCAGCTGCATCCCTATATGTATAGATACTGTAATTAGAATGTACCCATAAGAGTTATTGCTTTTTTTAACAGCGTTTTTTTTATTGCTACATTTCACAATTTGTGCGCATTACAAAAATGGCTAATTAAACTTATGTTGAAGATTATGAAAAGGAATATCACAAACTAACAGAATCAGAAAGTGTTTTTTTTTTAAATTGAAGACTTCAAAATCATTTATTTTATTGTAAATAATTCATTTGTACGAGTACCTCACAAGAAAATTTCAAATTTAAGTCTTTCGTGCGAGTTGTACAATAATTCTATGATTAGTTTTCATCGTTTTTCTTGGAAAATCATTTTTACAAGTGCGTAAACAGTATCTTATGTCTTAACTATAAAGCAGAAAATCTGTTCTTTGGTTCGTCAAAAATGGAGCTATGACAACATGAAATAAGCACAGCATTTTCCGTTTGCGTGAACTATTTTTAGGACATCTATGCAACTGGTAAAAAAAGACAAGACTTTCTGTGAAAGCATATTAAATCTCTGCGAAACCGATTGTAATGCTGGTAATAAAATTGGTAGTTATATTGGGGTTCAGTAGAAAACAGGTAACTTAGTTGAGTGTCGAGTTTTTTTTTTATTAGTTCAAAATATAAAACACATTCTTAACAATTGGTATTGTGGGTTTCACTTAATTACACGGAAAACTAGTTCTACTGGTTATCTGCACACGGTCCAGTGGGGAGATTACCAGTCGTCTCGATGTTGGTGTTGAAAGCTTCGGAGAGCAGATGGTACTTCCGGTAGGGGGAGGTTTTGGTGCCGGGCGGACATGCGGCTCGGCTTCCGCTTGACGACCGGTTTCAGGCGGTTCAAGAGAAGGGTCAGCAGGAGGCCATAGGCGCTCGACTCTGGTAGTGATTCTTACGGTTTTGGGTATGCGCATTGATGGGACCATGGCATTGAAGGACACTCGACCACACTCGAACGGTGGGCGTTTGGATTCGGCGCTTCCTGCCGAGTCGGTGGGTATTTCTTTCCGCAGCGTCTCGAGCTGGGGTGGCAAGCGGCCTGCTTGAGGCGGAGGCCTCGACTACCGCGACTGTCTTTCCTTCGGCCAAAGTCTGCCTTTTTAATCATATTCAAACTTGACGTTGGGTTTCTTCGGGAACTCGAAACTGTGACTCGGTGACTTGTGATTGGTTTGGCATTATGGACCGATTTAATCCCCTTGCCGGCTCGCTTCTTCTAGCGAGTGCAAAATTCCCAGAATTTTAAGCCGGGCGTTTTTTTTATTAGCCGTAGGTAGACAGATCTCGTTTGGGATTAGGGTAGATCGGTGTTTCCCACAAAAATGACTCGCATCAGTATTATTAAAAAGATTTGTTTTTTCAAAACAATGAATTAAAAATCCTTCTACATCCTATATAAAGGTAAAACCTAGCTATAGACGCATAAGAGTAACATAAGAGCGTAGTAAGAATGAAATATCATATTGTCTTAAAGTACAAAACGAGGGAAAATAGTATCTTCAATATTCGAGCAATATTAAGATGGTCGGCTTTGTTTTTCCCGGAAATTCATGGCGGGATACAATATCAAGTAGTTTGTTTAGAACTGGGACAGGATACAATATCAAGCAGTTTGTTCAGAACTGGGACAGGATATGGTATCAAGTAGCTGGAGCAGGTTACAATATCAAGGAATTTTCAAGGAAGTGGGTCAGGAAACACACAATTAATGTGTTTGATGTCTGTTGTCTAACTGTAACGTATAGCCAACAAACGATCAGGGGCGGCGCATTTTTATGTACAAAGTGTGCGGAGCACACGGGCGGCCAAACTAAGGAGCGGACTGACAAAATTGCCTCTGCCCCGTCGCTCTACAATAATAATAATAATTTTATTCCGAAATGTGGGGTGGTTAGTGCAGTCCCACACATCCCATAAAGTATATGCAAATAGCGAAGATAATATATATTCATAAAAATGGAAATGTAAAGAGAGCATAATAGACGTTAGTGAATTATTATATTTGAGATTGATGGAGCTAATATATTTCTCCATCTTGCTGGAATCTGGACTCTGGCGGGATTCAATGATAAGGACATTCTGGATTTGTTTACCCTCTCCCTAAATCCTGCCACCCGGGTTCTTATGAGGGCTTTAAAGATGGTATTCATCACTGATTTAAGTTTGACGTAAGCTATAGTTGCTGTTCTTGTGTTAGTCGGGGTCGTTAATCTTTAAAGTGTAGCTTCGTTAAACAATACGTAAAGTTAACGTAAGAACCGATAGAGGGACCCACCATTTCCTGAAAACAGTTCGGTAACACTTTACGTATGCCGTACGCTATCATGCATGCAACAAATAATTTAAAATTGTTTTTCCTTTTTGTTTTACTATTTGTTCTTCTCTTCTCTCTGTCTGTGTCGTTTCTCCTTTTGCCGTAACAACGAAGAAAAAAAGAGCTTTAAGTGAGTTCTCCTATTGCTTTATGTTCTAGTATTATTATATTTATGTTAGCTGATCACGGACCGTCGAAGGTATTTGGAATATTTTAAAGAATCTTTTTTTTAATATGAACAGTGCAAACATTCTTATAGGTACAATATAAATGTATGAATGTCAGAAGCTTAAATTAATTTCGCTTTGAAATTTTGATCACTTTACTTTGATCATACATCAATATTTGAGAAAGCTTTTATTAAAATGTGTCTATCGTGGTGTCGGCGGTCCTGTAGTTGCTAACAGCCAGATTACAACTAACAAGCAACGCGCATCGGCCAATGGGGCGGAAGGTTTACAGATCGGTGACAAAGATTAACAATGTGAAGATGGGAGTTGGGGGCGTAGAGTGGAGAGAGGATATTGTATGAGGGGGGGGAAGAGAAGAATTGTCTCGCTCTCAAAGCAACCCCTGCAATATATTCTCTTGACATTCGAACAATAATATTGTTGTCTTGTAAAAGTCGCCTTTTCAGTGTAGACTTAATTAAGTGACATTTTCGGAATAGACTTACAAGCAAGTAGCATTTTCGGTGTAGACTTAATGGGCTAGCAGTTTAATCTTTGATGAGCATCAGAACTGTGATAAAACTCGATTCTATCAAAATTCAACACTTTCACTCACCGCACCGAGAAAAAAATGTTGAATCTTTATTTGCCCAAAATATGATTAATAAATTTATAATTATCACAAAAAAAATATTTATTTATTTTTCTTTTCGTTTTGCATGGAGTTTATGGGTACTTAATTGGTAATAATTATAACATTGTATTCCTGAAATATTTAAATATCATTTTGTTAATAATATTTTTGCGCAAAAACATTTTTATAAAAATACTACCCTTATAAAGAAATGGTTGTTTCCAATCTAGGGTTCCAACCAAAAAAAAAGGGATTTTTAATTGAGTGGGTTTGTTGTGAAAAATAAGTGTACTAATCTGTTAATTTCACAAGTAACGATGGTACTCATTTCAGACAATGTGTTCACATAGATAATAAATTATTACTAAATCTAACGTTTGTATCGATGAATATCGATAGTTTGAGCATTCCATAAAAAAACGCCTTTTCTTACAGGACACCTAAAAGTTTATTTTTCTAACATATTATTTATTGTGTTTTGCTACATGTAATATTTCAACCCATTCTTCGAACGAGGCACGGAAGGGCGTCTTTTCATCCCCATTGTTGGCTGTCTTTGTGTGCACTTTGTAGCACGTAGACTTTATAGCAACCCTTTCGATCTAATTTATTCCCCCCCTGCGAAGGCTCTTGTCACAGAATCTAGAACCTTCTTACGCATCTGGCCGTTTACCAATACCAAGCAGTTAGTCATAAAACGGGAGCGGGTCAGCGAGCTTAGAATACAATACATTCGGAAGATTGTAAATCAGTTTTGTAAATAGTCGGTGCTTCTAGGGAGGTTTGAAATCTGATGCCACGTAGGTCACTTTTGATTTACACCGTAATAAAGGTTAAACTAAGCAGTGCCTTACACAAAGTTTTTAACGGGGTAGGGAGTAAAATAACTACCAGAAACGTTGTAAGTTTTCGCTAGGAATCGCTAAGCTGCTGGCATTAGCCGATGTTGGCTGGCATTACCTGCGACATCAAATATCCAAATAACTGGTTAAAGTATACATAATACGAGCCAATTACTGGATATATAAAATTTCCGTATTTTTGTCGACCGTCAAAGCAAGAAAGAAATATAGCCAACATAATATGATAATTATTATTTCGTTAGTAAAGTTGTAAATCTGTAAGTAAAGGCACAGCCTTTTTCAACACTGACACAACCTTTGAATGCGCATTGAACGTACGCATACATTTTTGTGTAGAATACTGTCAATATTTGAATGACATGCGCGTCATTTTTCAAACTTAGTTCCTGCTTTTGACACGTATAGTGGGGCGGGCGGTGGTGCGTTCGCGGCGCTGCGATTCGTAGCTGGAACTTCGATCGTATTTTTGAAAGTGTAGATTGATTTTTTTGCAATAATTTCATACACTTTAAAAATATTAACATTTTTTTATGTGGGAAACTAGAGTAGGCAGTGATTATGTACCTTTATGGAATGCACGTCTCTTGAACAAAATATATATTATGTTGTATTATAAGTGTTTAAATAGGAACGACTGTTATAATGACAATAACCTTCTCCTTTTTTATATGTTTATCGCACAAGGGTTTCCGCTGCCAGGAGCCAGTGAGACTACGGCATCCCCTATTGGGGGTGAGTTTTGGGGCTAAAGAGAATGGGAAGAGGAAGAGTATGGGGTAGATGATAATAAGATATTAGAGTTTTTGGTCTGACTGTAATTTAACAAGTGACAAATGACGTGAAGCAATAAGAATCTCATCGATAATATTTATTTATATAGCATTTTTTTGGTGTGGAAAATGTAGAATAATCATGGACATTAATAGACAATCTTGTCAACGCTATAGAGTAGAAACCAATTCACGCGAACAGAAAAAATCTTTAACGGTGAGCAATGCAACATGAAATATAGACACATTTTTGTCTTCAATTTCTTGGTCAACGGATGTATTTTCAGCTCACTATGGCATTTTCATCACGAGGAAGACATATTTTCTAACTAACTAAATATCACGTGATTTCGCGATAGGGGTAGGCAGAGAGGATAGACCGCCAGTCAACTCTGTTTCGGCACACACTCTGGCTTCATTCATATTCTTAAATAGTATGATCGGACTAAAGTATTTGATTCGCTGGATCGTGCCGTGTTCTTTGGGGGTCCCCGACTACTTGTTCCATTAACTTCCGCATCATATATTCTCCTTACACTCCTTTCTTTGTTTTGCCGCTCTACATCCTCAAACCATCTAAGCGTCCATTTTTAATCTTATATCCGGATCGCTTCATTTTTACACCGTCATACAAAGTTTTACCACAGACACGTCTCAGAGATCTCCTCTCCACATCATTCAGTTTACTTTCATCCTTCCTCTACCAGCTCCATACCTCACTGCCACGCATCAGGGTTGGTTTCAGCACTCCATTGTGGACTAGTAGCTTCACTTCTTTTAACATTTTTTTAATATTCATATTTACAAGAACAAACCGGTTCGCGTATTGAAATAACTAAAACGATGCGTATAATCTCACAGTATTTCATCTGCCGCCGTTCCACCGCATAGCTACTAATTTCGAAAATGTGTGATATTTCGTTTTTCATGTTTCTAGTTTAATTCCCGCTAAAATTGAGAGCTACAAAAAAATAGCCATCGAAGTTTCTTTATTCGCAAGTTTAACATTCGAAATTCTGGAACATTACCGTAATGAAGATTCAGTGGCGAATAACACGCAAAGCAGGAATCACGGCGATAATAGCCGGGCTTAAGTGCTTTTAGGAAAATAGATTCAACCGAACATCGGCCAAACTTCGGTCAAACGTTTTGCCACAACAGTTGTTGAAATCACTTTTACCTCCCTTTGTTTAACCGGTTACCTCTCACTGTAACAGTTAAAAGCATCCGAGTTCGCTCTGTAGCAAAAGTTTCCCGAAATGATTTATCAGAAGATGTCACAAATTAATCAAAATTTCATCCGCTTAAAAGTTTTTTTTTTTTGATAAATGAAGTGAAATAATGCCGTAGGGAAATTCGGATGGGGACTTTTTATTATACTATAATATGATCATTTTTTTATTTTACTAAACAAAAAAAATAAGTAGAGGTGTACGTATCGAGTAAAAAAATCGGTTTTCTTTATTTTTTACGTGAATACCGCACAGAAGTCCCAACTGCTCCCAGCCGTTTGGAACCAATGCGACTATGGCATCCCCAATTGGGGTATGTTGTGAGGCTGAAGCCAAATGGAGAGGGGAAGGAGATAGGGAAAAGTAACCTGGCTATTCAGATCTGGTCACCAAACACGGCTAAAGTCATTTCAAGCAACGTTTCGTTTCTGAATGGCGGTCTTTCACCAGGGCGATACTGAAAGTATTTAGAACTGTGCAATGTGGATAATTTGTGAAATTACACAATTTTTTTATGCGCACGCCGAGACTTGATCCCGCATCCTCTGAATTCGTAGTTGAGGATCGTAACCATTTGACCGTGGAAGCCGCCAAATCTTTCTTGAACAAATTATAAATTTCATTAACCTGTCTGGGACTCAGGAGTCGGTAGGTTTTATGTAAATTAGCGACATGGGTTATCTTTCAAAACTACATAGTTCACCCTTGGGATTATCTGTCAGTGTTTGACGGATTATTGTCTAGAAAACACAAGTTTCGTGATGGAAAACATGAAAAGTTTGATAATGGTTGATATATTCATATTTTTTGTGGAAATGTAGTGATGGGAGTAAATTGTAAACATTAAACCGTGAAGTAAGCTAAGAGCTGCGGAAGATAGAAAATTTTGTTAATTCTTCGTTTTTTTATAAATGCAATTTACTTATGGAGCACATTTGGGAGCTTCTAATCTAGTCTAGACAGAATAATATTGTGTAATCACTGTTTACTCGATAGACAATGGGATTAAAGCAGGGCAAACTTGTGTTTTACTCTCTGTAAGTACCTGGTGTAGTGTAGCGGCGGGCGGTGATTTTTTTTCAAATATTTCGTAAATCAGAAGTGTACAGTTTTTTCTTGTTTTAAAAATTCCCAAAATCTTCTTGAATTCGAAGAGTAAAATATTGTGCAAACTTTTAAAAGCTAGTCATTTTTTGGGTGATTTACTTAATCTATTCTGTGTTCGTGTTGTGTATGTTGTATATAGATGCGTGCAAGCGAGGTAATAAAAGGGCGGTTTTTTTAAATAATATTATCATTAAGTTCTGCAAGTATTTTAGTTTTTATTATTGTGACACCTGTTTCGCCATTTCTAAAGTGTGGTTAGGCCACATGGCGACGACTTATATGATTTTATTTACTCCCATACTATTCTAATTCAGACGGTGTTTAAAATGATTTATTACCGCTAAAACCGATTTAGTTAAAAATATAATTTTAAAAACATCGATATTTGCGTATTTTTAACAAAAGAGAAACTCAATATTATCATAAATATCGCTTCAAAAATTAGTAGCGAGTTATTTGTCGCATATAATGCTATTAAATGAACCGAATTAATGAAGTTGCGATATTTGGACTACAAGTGTAAAGTAAGTAATAATCAAAGACACGTGTTTAATAAAACTATGATGAAAAACCACAAACTCCTTTAAAAGTCTATTGTCATTGACATAAATTTGGAACGGCAGTTAAGCAATATGTCTTTAACCCTACGGATAAGGACAATGTCTTATCCTTAAAAATAACTTAAATCAGCCCCAGACCTCACGAGGTGCCTCGGGAGGCAAAGCTGTGCAAAACATCGTCGAAGCGCTGCAGTGAAACAGCAGCTCAAACAGCATTCTATACGTAGTACTGTGGTGCACTCGCAATTATTGATTAATGAAGTTTTGTAGTTGATTTTCACGATTCAAAAACCTTAAATATAATATTTAATTTACGTTAAAAATACGAAGCGTAAATTTCAAAATCACAAGCAACATAAGTTCTCGGCACGCCCGTGCTAAGAAATATTACAGTCCTCTATCAGAAATGACAGAAATCCTCTTTTGCTAGAAAAAGCGTCGTCCCAAGTTAGGCATTAGAGTTTCCAGAGAAAACTAGATTATTTCAACTATGAAATAGAGCTTTGGAACTGAACCAGTTGCTAGCAAATATTCAAGGATAATTTTGCTTTAAACTTTTAAAGCTGTAGCTACGCTTTCTCAGAAATATATTGCCAACGATTTGAAATGGAATTCTAAAATCTTTGCAGATTTTTTTTTAATTTTTAATTTTATGATATTAAATTAGTACCTATTTCTTGTTCATATACGATGGCAGGTACATTATATATAATACCATAGAAATTCACCATGCGCCCAGCATCTTACATTTTCTATTTAATAAAACACAATACAAATGAACACAAATACTACATAATACATGAACCAAAAATAACGAATTTCTTCAAACTCCTTTTTGCTGGAATTACTTTTGGACAAAGACACTTTAAATATATAGCATGCAAATTATTCAATATATTTTCCAGCTGTGACTGAACAAATAGAAACACTGACTAAATTTAAACATTAAATAAATCTCTGGATTATTAAAATGAGTCGTTCAATTATTGCTACTGTAACTACTGTAATACACATTCTTAGAGGTGCCTACTCAATTTTGAATCTATTTTTGTCTCTAGGCATACCTAATTCAATTTTTATTTTTACAGTTACTTATATAACTTTTGTACTTCATTCGTCTGTCTCGACACAGAATTTTTTTCCCAGTGAGACAGACATCGAGCTTGCCTTTGTAATTATGTATTATCAAGATAAATAAAAAAAATATTAGGTAACCTAAATATGACTTTTACGGAAAGTTGGGAAGTATCAGGCTAATCAGATCTGGTCACCAAACACGACAAAAGCCATTTTAAGCAATGGCAATGGGGTGGATGATGGAAGGATCGGAACGGTTTCCCTTCTTAGGAATCGAATGAAAAATCGAATTTCTCCAGAGATCTAGCACCTTTCCACTATTGAAAGAGCGTTTAAATAATTTTGAGAGGACTTGAGTAAGTTCTGCAGCACATCTCTTAAGGACCAGGGCAGGTATTCCATGAGGTCCGCTTTCTATGTCGAATTTCAACTTATTCAATTCCTGGAGAACTTTCTTGTTACGATTTTGGGTTCCTTCATTTGGAACCCACAATGCGGCGAGTTTCTTCATTACCTTAAAGAGTTAAGTTTTTCAAGTATTTCGGCCATCTCGCTGACCGTGTTTATTTATTTGTTCATATTTAGTAACATTAACAGCCTTACTAATATAATATATGATATGGGCGCCCTTGAGGTAATTTTTCACAAAAACGGCGCTATACAAATCATCCAATTATTATTATTATTATTATGACGCAAAAAAAGAGACAAATTATTACTGTTCACAGATATTTTTTTAATTTTTTTATTTATTTTTATTTAATATAAATACGTATAAAATATTTAATAATACAGATGTACCTTAATAACTTACTACAAAAAAGTATTTATTTAGTTAACAAAAACTACCCAACTCAATAGAAAAAGATTTGTCGTGTTTGAGTTGGGGAGCAGCGCCATATAGCGACAGTATCTAAAGTAACGGTGTAACTAAATATTGAAATAAAATACATCAAGGATGTAATATATATAGAGTTTGTTTTGTTTTACACGATAGTTACTACAAAAAACATTATCTACAGTACAGAAGAGTAAAAGTACATGATAATAGAAATGCAACAATAAGGCGCATACAAGATATAAATAGAATACATTTTAATTTTAGTCATATTTCCAAAGGCCTGATCCAATATTTTTAAAGGACTCAGGGACTGGGATTTATAAAAATGGAGGATAATATTAACAAATCTTGAACATGAAGTATGATATCGGTGTAAATGGCGTAAATTGAACTGGTCTCATTAGCTAAGTTGGTTAAGCGGTTACCCCGGATAGGTAGAGGTCCTGGGTTCGAGTCCCAGATGCGACTGAAATCTTTTTAATTTCCGTTGTTTTTTCGGTTTCGTGGTTCATTTGGGATGTGTTTATATTATCTTCTTCAATGATTAAAATATTACAACGAGGTTTACAAACTTCAATAAGTTATAAAAAATAAATTGAAGTATAATATTTGATTACATGTACAATAACATACAGATTCCTATACCTACATCTGGGTAAAGGGGGAAGCAGGTATTCGAGTTGGATTCGGGAAGGGGAGTAAAAGGATGAGGGGAACATTACCGCAAAAGTAAAATAAAAATGATATGTAATATTACTGTAATTAACATCTAGAATAAAAAACAGTGAACTTCTGTAACGATATTGACTAGCAGTAAATATGTATGCATATACGTCTCTATTTGCAAGTTTATTGTTGTACCAGTTACAGGTCTTTTCATGAATTTATTTTGATTGGAAGTCATGTTGCATCTTTCGATATAGAAAAGGGTGTTCCGTCTGCCATTTCGTAGCGGTCCGTGAATTATTTAACAAATTCGGACAGTCAATTTTTGGTGTTATAATTCTGTGTAAAGGCCAAGGAGAATCTGATCAGCGATTAAGGGTTTCGTGATTCTAAAATATTTACCCATGTCGTCGTAAGGGTTAAATATATTGAAAGATTTAAAATTGATAAATTTAGAAATCGCTCTTGAACTCTTTTTAATCGGTTAACACGAAAAATGTAACGCGGATTAAAAACCTGTGAACAGTACTCCAGGTGTGGGCGATATACGAATTTTAGATTCAGATAGGTCCAAGTGTTGTTAAAAAATTTGCGTGTCTTTAGTACAAAACTCAGCTTTTTGTGACTTTGGTGATAATATGGTCAACGTATTTCTCAAAATTATGTTTAGAGTCTAGGAAATCTCCAATACAGCGTATGTAATCTTTATTTATTACCAACGATCCAGAAATAGTGTAATTATGCAGTACTTTCACACGATTGCATTTGAATTTGATTTTGCAAACATTGCAACATTCAGAAATATTAATGAAATCTTATTACTGAGACAGAAATCCGACAACCGGTTAAGATCTGCCTGCAGACGCATAAAGCAACCAAGGTTTGTGATAAATCAATTAATATTGGGCAATGCTCTCTGTTTCCAGTTGAATTTGACAATCGTTTCTCGTGAACCATTGATATTTAAAAACTGCAGAAATTTCAGTAAACTTTAAATTGAAGTACAAATGACACATAACATAATTTCTTTTGAAAACATATTTTGGTTAGTGCAAGGTTTGCTGACAGGCTTACTGACGTGCTTTGATCCTGGCTTATATCTGTATTGTCCGACCGAATCTCTTGAACTGGCTTCACTTTTTCAATTGCAATGACAATCTACTCTCCTTTAATAGAAGTAATCATCCCAACATGCCCTCCATTGATATGCTTAGTGTAACCTTTAGTTATTTATCTTCATATCGTCAGCAAATAGAAGTATTTGAACTTTGTGAAAACATGTTGTAATATCATTTATACAGGTAGAGAAAATCAAGGGACCCAAAATGGACCCCTGGGGCATACCTGAAGGGATGATTTTCCAGAAGGAAGAAAATCCAACTGTTTGCCAACAGAACATTAGATAGACCCAGCGAGCGACCATAATGGTCAGCTGCCATTGAAGCAGTCCCCTAGCTTTTTCACGATTTGCCGGTCGTGGTCGCTTTTTGCCAAATTTTATGTAAAACAAGGTCACTAAAATATTTAACAGTAGTTTTCTGCAATTTTAAGTATTTCTGAGATCATGGATAAGAAATTCATTACGTTGGAATTAATTTAGAGTAATTTGAGCATCCATCATATTTTGACAATATGGGATATATTTTTTGGGCACGTGAAACAACATGTAACATAAAACCCGATTGGAGCGGCCTCATTTGGCCTCGTCACATAACTTTTCCTTTTCTGCGAGAAAACACATCTCAGCGATATCAAGTTATATTGAAGAACAAGTTACACCGATAAACATGTTGGAAACTTTATATCTATCGAGTATTTGATTCGAAACACTTTCCTTTATGCTCCATACAATTTCGGGATCAGCGCGAACATTCTTAAACGAAACTTGTGAAATATTGTGGGGGGGTATGTGTGTACAAAAAAGAGGGTAAGCATTTAAAACTTTTCTTTACCAGATCATAAAAATGTAACCAATTTCAATTCGCTCGATCAAGGCTTCAAATAAAAAAACGCCTGTGAATTTTCAAAACGTTTTTCTGGTTTTATCCTTGAGACTGTTTTCGAAGAAACTAATTTTGTTGCAGAACGTGCAAAGTTTTCGTTGAGAAATATTTAAAGGAAAAATATTAATAACAAAAATAATAAAATTTTGCTCGGGTACTAAAGAAATCTGTAATGGGGCACAAATTAGGCCCTTAAACCTAAATGCCGACAGTTTTATGGGTCTTAACTTACAATTAAAACAATCTATCAGAAAATCACCCATTTTGTGTACATTCATCCGTTTTAAATAACGGCCATCTTAATTGGCATCCGAAATAAGCACACTTAAGCGCACTTTACACGACACTTATTTCCATATCAATCTCCATATGGAAAATGGTCACTTTACAGAATTATTATTACTTGCGAATTCATACAGATTGCTGATAACCATAGATCATATAACAGTATTAAAAAAATACACTTGACATTAACAATACTAATAGAACACACATTCGCAACTATTAACAAGAGCAGTACCTATTACGGTTTTTTTTACAATATTTTTAATATATACCGCAATTAACGCGTAACTTTTAGACATAATATAGTTAGGTAAAACAATGACAGATGTCAAATAATGCCCGCCATTAAACATTACGAAAATCGGTGTCAAAATAGAACACGTGCTATTTTCCATACCGAATCCATATGAAAACACAATCTGTACTAAAAAATGTGTCGCCTAAAGTGTCCGTTAAGCATACTTTTTTAATTATCAGTAAATTTTTGTTAATTGGAAGGTTTTCGTTAACTGATTATTTTCGACCCGTCAGCGTTTGGTTAAATTTTGATTACCCTTATCCTTAACGACTGATCAAACAACCGGCGGTTAACAGAGACAGTTGAGATGTCAGAAAAATCAACATGATCCTGTATTTTTGGTGACATTTAACAAATTTAAATAACATGTGCTTTAAATAAATTGTTTCGAGAGAAAAATATGATTTTTACAATTTTCTGAACTGTCAGTATTTCATTTGAGTGAATATTTAGTTAACTGCGTTACGTAGTGTTAAATAATGCCCCTTCAGAACAGAACCCTATTCTAGAAATAGAAAAAAGTGCTGAAGAGGTTTATGATTTATATGAGAGAATATATATATTATCCATTCGTATATCCATCCTAGTTTTTAACAGGATTGCTTGATTTCAATACCTTAGAAGCTCGCCGAAAAATATTTATACATAACTTTTTTTTTTAAGTTGATCTCTATAATCCATATGTAATCCACCAATGTTGAAAGAGGTTAACTTATACGTTCCTAATAAGGAGATCCCTTGCACTATTCTATGCTCCGAAAGTGAAAACTTCTGCTTAACAGAACAAGCCAATCACCAGAGCGACTCAACTGCTCAATGATGCTGTATTGACGTACGACATTTTCATTATCACATACAGACAATTTTGCGGCTATCTCTTAACCCATATCACAATATAGTTATAAAACTGCCCCCATGACTTTTTATACTTTACCTATCGACCTTCCACTTCTCGCATGTTTGATACAGATCATCATCTTCAGTATTCTTAATGTACAAATGTTTAATTAATTGTACTATTTTTTTATTATTTCTAATACTTGAACGTGTATATTTTTTACCAGATCTCATTTATTGAATATCTTAGTCTGTGTAACATATTGTGTACAACTGTTTTATAGAGATAGAATATTCGTACGTGGGTATTATAATCAGACTGTTGATATAAATTTCATCAACAGCGTTGGTCATTGGCGGCATCTAGTAGTTATTTCCAACGGCTAGTTACATGTTGATACAGTACAAGTTTACATACGACGTTTCAACTTCCAGGCCCCGGAATATTCAATATTTTAAACAATGTTTAAGGAATTTCAAGAAGTAAGGTAAAATATCGTTTACTCTTATAGCGATGAGTCGTTCATGAACGAGCCGTTCATTTGTGCCGGTTCATTTTGATGAGCCGTGAGCGTACGACTCCTGGTAAACCGTACCACGGCTCAATTGAACTGTGACTCTTTTTGACAAACCTTTAATATTTATTTATCTACATATCTCATATGTTCGATAGTATTCTTACGCACTTCTGTGATGACGCATCTATAAATAATTTATTCTAATTTGTTTTTTTATAAAATCAGCATATACGTTTCTAATTTCTGCAAGACTAAATTATGTCCACTACCATGGGACTTGCAATTAATAATTGACGCCATGACCCATCTTAAATCATTTCCTTTCAAAGTTTCACATTCGTATGTAGAGATAAGAATAATTACCACATTTACACGTGTAGGCACTGTACAATACGTTAACGACGTCTGACCATCTGGCATGTGAACGTTTTGTTCCTACCTATACGCTGGGAGCTGAGATCCGTAGGAGCTGGGAGTCGTATGAAATGGTATTAGCTCATGAACTGGGAGTCGGCTCTTAACCCTTTAGGTGCCACCGAACGATATATCGTTCCGATGCATTATTGTACTTGAATGCCACAGAACAATATATAGCTCGAGCCATAAAATTCGTCACGCGTTACCCACGGTTCTTAAATTACGTCACATTATTGAAAACTTGTGTCTAAAAATAAAAGTAATCAAAATAAAAAATATATATATTCATGGATTATCGACACTTCTCCAGCATTTTTAAAAAATACACGTGGCACCTAAAGGGTTAATATGTGCCAGCTCTTAAAAGAGTCATCGTTCAATTGAGTCGTACTAAAAGATGGAGCTGGTACTATGACTCGCGCTGATAACAAATGTCAGACCCATCGCTATACTCCTAGCACAAGAGCACGCCAACAACACAGATCGATCGTTTTTTTTTCTTCTCTTTAGTGATAAGTTTATATTAATTATTAAAAGTTTTATTTAAAACTTAATCGTAATTGATTTAACCATTACCCCAGCCCCACTAATCAGCTTCTGAAAAACAGAGTAAACCTTTGCTTTATTTTTTTTTTTTTGATATTGCGCACTTATTATATTACAAAAATTGAGAGAACAAATTAGCGGAGATTAAATTAAAACTAAGTACCAATTTATGAAACCAAAATTGCTTCTAATAATCTAGCCCACACAGCCCGAAGTAATAGCCCAAATATTGGTTTACTGAATTTCCACATCGCACAACAGGCATTTATAAAAAGTGGGACTAAATAAACACAGTTTTTTTTTTCAAAGTTTTTTTTTTACCATTTATTTCAATTTCATATTTTATTTAAAGAAATAAATTAAGCTTTAATTTTTAATTGAGCTGATTTATTTAAGCGAACTTTTTTTAACCAAAGAAAGAGGAACATTCGCAGGTTACTAGATAATATTTGAAAACCTCCAACTACAATCATCATAAGCGAAAATGTCGCTCGTGTAATGAAGGGGGACTTAGGGGAGCTAGCAGAGAAATTGCTACTCAGCTACTAACCAGTTAAATTTTTTTTGTGATGTAAATAACATGACTTTAATTGACAAATTTAAATGACAATAATTTGACGGCCTCATTGGTCGAGGGGTAAGGCTTTCGACTACGAATCCGAAGGTCGCGCGTTCAAATTTTACTTAATTAATTTGTTCTGTTTCACAATTAATTAATTTAAAAATAATATATAGTATATTTGCGCACGTTTCAGAGTGGAAGATACTCTCAGTATCGCCCTGGTGAAAGACCACCATTCATAATTGAAAAGTTGCTTGAAATGGCTTTTACCCGTTTTTGGTGACCAGATCTGAATAGCCAGGTATTTCCCCACCTTCCTCTTCCTCTTCTCCTTCCCCTACCCAATACCTTCAGCCTCACAACATTCTTCAATTGAGGATGCCATAGTCTCACTGGCTTCAGACCGTTGGGAGCAGTTGAGACTCTTGTGCGGTATTCATTTAAAAAAAAATAATAATAAAGTAAAATAAATAAATGTTACTTTTAAATCGATTGTAAATATTTTATAATAATATATAGATACATTTTTTAGGAAATAAATCTATTTTGGAACCTTAGCTTACGGTACTAGACAATCCCTCGAGCTCAAGTGCTTTACACTCAGTGTATTGGATACACAATTATAAAAATTTAATTTTTATGTTTGATAAAAATTAATAGTTTTCGTGTATTACTTATGTGATTCATTTTATTAAAAGAACATTATTGTGTATAAGTGCTGGAATTGAGGAAAATATCGGCCCTGCATAATGCGTCCATTACAGCCGGCAGACCGCCGACTACTACTGACGATTGCGCATCGTGGCATGGTGAGCGAAACTCCGCACCCCTCTTGCTCACTACCGTACTACTCAACAAGTTATCAACGGACACAGACATACGTATCTATTAACTTGTTTTTTTCTGTTGCGTTCGATAAATACTTCCAAATTTTAATTATTTTATCCAATATTTAAATGTATTGCTGAGAAACACCTAAAGTATGAACTAGTGGTGGGCGAAGCCGAAGGGATCAATGACGCTAGTTCCTCAGAGCATCTTCCATTAAAATACCGGTAGAACAAGGACAACATTCCCACCTGACGTTTGTGCTCGAAAGATTGCAAACCGTTTGTTAAGACAGGCGAATCTATCAAACGGACCGCCCGTTTCAGCACAGAGTCAAGGGTTTTTTTTCAGATATTTTCGGGTTCCCCACCGGAGGTGGCTGCCAAATTCTACAGTGGGGCCCACTTACATTTATACAGGATCAGCAGTTGTGTACTATTAAAGTATCTGCGGGCTCTGTACAGTACGCCCAGCTTCTGAGAGGCTAACTTTACTCTGACTTCGATGGGGCCCCCATGCCTGAGCTGGTCACTTAAGGTAACACCAAGCATACCAATGGAGGGCTTGTTGGGAAGATGCTTCGATTTAAGAGGACCAGATTGTCATTTCGATCCCTTTTAGACATAATCATACATGATTAAAAACATTAAAAGTGTTTGATTTTTCCAGTTTAATTAAATATATTGTAATGTATACTTAGTTCGATTACCATTATCTCTTCTTGGTGCTAGTGTAATGGTTGTAAGATATTTAAAAACGTATGTATTTAAATACACGTAGTCTTTATAGATACCGTTGGATCACATTTGCCACAGCCGGGTAGATCAGAAATAAATTATCAAAAAACCATGATTTCTTAAACATTTTTGTTTAGTTTCGTACGATTGAAGGAAAACCTTATTTAGTCCCCATTATTGGATCGTGTGTGAACATAGAAATTACATAAGAACTAATTTTAGAGAATCCAAGAAAACAGCTTTCATATTTTCCAATGTTTTTTAACATGCAACTGCATTACGGTAAGATCTAATCATCTATGGCGGAGTATTATTAGATGGTTGCCACCTCACTTAGTTGTTATTGCACTGCCTGCCGCTTAGGCAGGTAACAACACTCCCAAACACGCGAACTTGGCATTTCAGAAGGTGCACTGACTTCGTCAGGTGGCACGACACTGCCAAGATTAATTGCAGTTTTGCGTATACTTCAAAATAAAGTGTTGCCATTAAAAAAAACATTTTGAACTTTCCGCAAACATGGATAGATTAATGCAGGTAGGTATAATTTAAATATAAAATTTAACAATTTGTTTGAATAAAAAATTACCATAAACATCACGTTGCAAATTCTATAAATGCTTCTGTAAATTCTATACGGATAGTTGGAAAAATGTATAAGGTTTTAAAAGACAAAAATTCTCACACCGTAATTCTTAAATTCTATGAAATACTTCCCAAAATGTCTGTTCCAAAAAGGTGCAGTTTATGTTACCTAAAATTCCAGTACGTCTTTCATATGGAATTTAAAAGAGTACAGTTTGAGGATTATTTCTTCTGAAATTATCATTTTCGTGATAAGGAACTCCAGTGAAAAATATAATGACTTTATAAGTTTTAAGTATTTTTCAGTAAAATTTTAACTTAATTTTAATGACTTTAAGCCCTACATCTGTTCAATATAAACAACAATTATTCAGGAAAGAAATTAGAGTATTCATGATCAAACCAATTTTAAATTCAATAATTACGATAATGTTAATGCTCAATACTATTATTATTCTCTGAGTTAAAGTTTCTAAAAAGGTAGATATTTTTTATATTTATGTTTAGTTATGATTTACCATGAATATAATATACAATTGTGTACAGTAAAACTCATCCCTGTTTTGTCATTTGACATTCTAACCTCAAAACTGATCAAAACCGACCGGCCATAGATTTGGGTCGTTTTGACGGCTTTTGAAAAATTGAAACTTTGAAAATTATTTTAACCATGAAAACAGACTTTAGAAAAAAGAAATATACTGGTATTTAAGTTTGAACATCATTATTGATAAAAAAAATAAATAAATTGGACTGGAGTTCCTTATTACCCGTGTAGAATTAACACATAAATCATTCGTAGTGTTTCTCGAGTTAGTAGCAACCTGCAGTGCGTATATTTGGGTGTTGACCGTTAAAGTGGATATTTTTTTCATTCCGTTCTCAACACTGAGTAATGTTGATTTTTAAAAATTATATAACATTCAGAAGTGAGATAATGTCAAACTCCAGAAATGAACAAAAGCTCAATTTTCTTTTTACCATTTAAATTATTTATTTTTTATATTTTCATATTTTTTTTTATGTAGGCAAAACGTCGCGTAATGTTAATATCCGTGTAAAAGAACACTTACGATGTCTAAATAATAATGGTTTCTCCGAATTTGCTAACCATCTCTTAGAAACAGACCACACATTCGATAAAAAATACAGGCACTAGTTTACTGCATAAAAATGTAACCGGCATTGGATTAGATAACTTAGAAGCATTAGAAATAAGGAAAGCAAAAAACACTAATAGTAGAATCATAAATAATCAAATAAATTTAAATAAAAGTCCAATCTTTAAATTATTCCCAATAAACAAAGTACATTCCCTTCCCGATCAGCAGGTACCTGCTGATCTCCCACCCTTGGCCCTTCACTAGCCTGTTTGTATCAATCCATAACACATGTGCATCTTAGTTCATAGTTTAGTTGTATACTGCCCTGAAGAAGCTACGGTAGTAGCGAAACCCGGTCGGCTAAAGTATAAATAAAAGTGATGTAAAACAAAGTTATTGTTTTATTTTATAAATTAATATTTATTTTTTGTTTTTTATAGATTTAAGTATCTCTCCAATATGGTTACCATTTCGGTTAATCATCAAATAAATGGCTTGTTTGATATATTTGAATGCATAAAAAGAAAACTTTTCCAGGCTCACTTGCTCACAAGGCGTTAAAAAATAACAAGCTCCAAAATTAAATTTCCGTAGAATATGTTGTAGAATCGCTCCTTTCAGAAATCATCACTGTTTTCTGATCACGGTGTAGAAATAATATGAAAAATATGCACCTGGATCACAGCGCTTTTTTTAGTTGCATCAATTTACATTTAAGATTTGATGTTACCAATGATTTCAGCGTCCTCCATTTTTTCTACATTTTTCATCGGAAGTTTGTATGCAATCTAATACGGTGTTTTTTTCAGTTATCTTTCTAGAAAATTTTAATTTCACCATTTATGGGCATTTAAGTCGTTAAGGCTATTCGTAAATGCGTTTTATATTGTAAGTGTGGGAGAATGAATAAACCCATAATCTAGAATGCAAGTTGTTTCTATTGCGTGATATTACTTACCTTGGTAATTAGTCTTGCTAAGTATTACAGCTTACCGTTTCCAGTTAGTTATATAACCATAACTACCTTCTTAACTACAATGGATAGAAACATTAATATTCTTCTTCTGCTTTGATTGTTTTTTATCCTATTTGGGTCATTTTTGGTTACCCTATCATTATACTGTTTCTAGATCAGTTATTACTCTTCGATTCGCCTTAATCTTGGATCTCTTCAAGACCCGGCTTGACTTCTTCCTCGGGGAAAAGCTCAAAGATACGATCATACTAAAAAAAAAATTGTATATAAAAAATAAAAAAAACATCAAATATCTTCTTCAGTAAACGCAAATTCAATCTGTAGCTTCATTTTAAAATAAATAAATAAAAATTTTTAAAAAAAACCTTCGTTTAATTATAAATTTAAATGTCAATTTATAAACTATTGGTTTCGAAACATGTAGGAATGTTAAAAATAGTGGTTCGAAAGATATTTTTTTCTTAATTTATATAACATCAAATTACTTCAATTGGTACTAAAAAACGGAAGCTTATTTCCTTTTATAAACTCATTAAATCCTTATCTACATAAATACGAGTACAATCGATAAAAAAATTTCAAGGCAAAGCTAACTAAAAAATAACATACATTTTACATCGAAATCTCAGTCCATTTTTTTTTTTTTTTTAATTTTGTAACACGCATTATTTTTCTTTGATATGTTTCCTAAATAAAATAAAATTACTAAATTCATCTCTTCTAGAAGAAAAAAACATAGTAATTATTCTAATGAAGAGCTTGTTCTAAAATAATAAGGTTAAGTGAATTTTTAATAATTTGCCTTCATTCTTAAAGCACTTCTCATTTATCACGTAGACATACCCCAGGTACCTATCTACTATACCCTGTTATATAGTTTATCTACTTGGAATGGTTTTTTTTTTAAATGTAGGACATAATGAACTCAAGTTTATTCCGCTGCAGTCGAAACAACTGAGAACATATGATGCTATGACCACACAATCGCCCAACGTCCCAACCCGAAGTCGCTTTGGAATTAAATTTTGGCTAATCGTATAGTGACTATAATTCGGGCAACTACACGATTAGCCAACGTTCCAACTAACGAACTCCAAACTAGTGATGCCATTTTAGCTAAAATCTATCCGATATTCATAGAAAATCTATCTATATTTATATACACAATTCGTTTCTCATTAGGAATTCATAAAACTGGAAATAAATAATAGCTATATATGAAATAATAATTATCGGGAATCACCAAATCACCCATCCTTTGTTTCTTAAACTTTACAATAAAAAAATATCTTGTCACATTTTTTTGTCTTTCAAGATGTTTGAAAAATATGGCGAATCTCAATTTGTATAGCCCCACCGCTTGTCGATAGCTGCTGCGCCTTTTTCAGCTGCGTATTTTATTTTTACGCACAGCCTGAGTCAGATTGTAGCATAAAAAAATATAACAACTAGCCCCGATTATACAGCGGATTACATGCATTTCGCACTATAGGTAATTTTTCACGAAAAATACGGCACTATACAAATTATCGAATTATTTTTATTATTTGCATAATATGCATAATGTATATTTGGGGGTTAGTTGCATATTTGAGTATTTTTTCGTCAATATCAACATAGTTCAGTCATGTTTTATTCTTCACGTAGCACGTCCACCGGGATCGCCTGTCGAACTCATACTGAACCGCCAATGTGTGGAGGCTGGTTCGTGCGAGTTCGTCAACTAGTTTAAAGGTTGGACCAACCCAGTTCGCCACCGCGGCGATCTCGGGCCAACTCGCCGAACTACCCTCCACGCGATTGCCCGAATGCTCGGAGTTCGGAGGTTGGGCGATCGTGTGGTCTTGTATACAGTGTAGGTAGGTACTCATATTTGACTTTAAATTGGAAGGTTGTTGGATGTGAATGTTGGCAGATATTCTGTATTGATTTTGTGATGCTAAAATGAATGTTTCTTACAAAAATTATTCTAAATGATGTAGATCGATATAAAACAATCGTCATTATGAAGCAGAAAACTTATTTGTTTGATTCTGAATCAGCCAAAACCTTCAAACGGTGAGCTCTCGTTGCACGTAATTTTCAGAGATGTAGTTTATAGGTCACGATTACTATGCTCAAGTCACAAATACATTTATTTACAGGATGTAAGATGATGTGCCCAATAGACCAGCGATTCCTGAGCTAATTTGGATTTTTAAAATGTATGACTTTTTTTGTCCGGCGATCTTTTTTTTAATTAAAAATAAAAACAAAAAAAAATCATCACATGTCGCCATCGGTTACAAGTTAACGTATCAAGTTGTACGCGCTCCGTCCCATCTGTCCAATGCTGCTGAAATGAGTCCCCAAATATTGTGAGGATTAAAATGTAAACGAGCAATAACAAAAATAATGATTTAAATAAATACCAGGATTAAGTTATATCTCCAATAATATGTGTTTTCCAATATTATATCCTTCGCTTGAAAAACCGTATATAAATTTCACTAATAAACAGTGTTTATCTCAAGTGACCTGCCAGGTGAGTATGAACCTGTATGATATTATCCTCCCTTACATAAAATTGATAACATGTATATTTTAACGCGACATCACGTTCATTGGTCAAATACATTGTACATATATTATGGTATTGCAGATCAATGAACTGGTGAATGCAATTTGATAGTCATAAGTTCTAATAATGGGTTGTCTGTATGATAAGATAAAGCATTGGAAAAGAAAAGTTTGTACAGCGCCCTTGCAACGCTTCGATCCTGAAAAATGACAATATTATTGTGCATGACAGCCGTGTCTTCCGTCAAAAGTAATGCCAAGGAACAGCTTCCTAGAATGAAAATGGCGCCTAGCAGTACTCACCTATCGGCATCAAAAGAGATGTTCTAAAACATTCTTCAAAGTTCTTAGTTCTGCACATATGCAGTTTTAATCAAAGTTTTCAAAATTTCTGTTTATAAACAACTCAAGTTTACGCAATGCAGGTGGATTTCCTAGAAAGCTTTGAATTGAACTACGTGAGTTAGAGGAATCCCCGGGGGAGCAAACTTGGAAATTATTTCTGCCAGAAAATAAACAGGGGTTAATTCAATACCCGGCAAGCAAAGGTAGTTCATTTATTAAGTCGAAAAACAATTTCCGGTTCCCAACTTTCAACCTCAGGAGTCCTCAGTAGGAAACTAACCACTGAAAAGTTAAGAGACTTTAAAATTGCGTTTGACTTTAACCTTTAATATGCAATCGATAAAGTAGGTACGCCGTTTGAATTTCGAACAGCGGTTAGTGACTATAAATTCGGAATTTAATTAAAAGTCATTGTATTTTAAATAAGACTTTTGGAAATGTTTATCTTTTGAATTCTCTAGAGAGATAAGGGCTAGATATGTAGGCTTTAAAATTGCCTTTAGAACAGTTCAGCTTTATACGGATTGTTTCCAGTGGCGGTTCTTTAAGAAGCGACTGTGCAGTGAACTCCAACAGAAAAACTAAAGCAAACAAGACAATCAGTAATAATCTCAGATTGGTAAATAGGTGACGTGGTGTAATGGTCAGCACGGCTGCCCTACAAGCAATCGATTAGGGTTCAATTGAGTAAATTATATGTTAGTGAAATTAACGTAAAGCATAAAAAAAAATGGTATTACCAAATAATTTGGGACTGTTGTGCGGTATTTTGATAAAAAAGTGATAACAAAAAATGGTTAAAAACAAACAATTTAATGAATATTAATTTTTTATAACTTATTGAAGTTTGTAAACCTCATTGTAATATTTTAATCATTGAAGATGATAATATTAACACATCCCAAATGAACCACGAAACCGAAAAAACAACAGAAATTAAAAGATTTCAGTCGCATCTGGGAACCGGACCTCTACCTATCCGGGGTAACCGCTTAACCAACCCAGATGCGACTGAAATCTTTTTAATTTCTGTTGTTTTTTTTTGTTTCGTGGTACATTTGGGATGTGTTAATATTATCTTCTTCAATGATTAGAATATTAATTTGTTAAAAATATAAGGTTACTAGTTAGTGTACTTACAATTCTTTAGAAGGGTCTTTTTTGTATTCATCACAGAGCGAAAAATGCAGAGAGATGCTCTAATACGCAAGGGGAAGAAACCAAAATCTGGGGGATGAGGTGCGAGCTGCTGACCAACTGCTAATCCTATATAAATAGCAAGTACGTCCAACAGTTGAATTTGGAAGTCACCTCTGGGCTGGAGCTCCCAAATACTTGATAAACCTGCTTGAGTCTGTGCAAAGGAGGGCGGTTCGTCTGATTGACAATCCGTTGTTAACAGACCGACTGGCATCTCTAATGTCAGACGCAATTTAGGTATGCTGAGTCTGTTCTACCGATATTTCAATGGAGCCTGCTCGAACGAGTTAGCAGCGTTGATCTCCGCGCCGGTATACGTGCGTTAAACTCGACGGATATGAGCGGAACATCCGTTCACAGTTGATATTGGCCATATGAGAACGGGTCGTTTCGCCGACTCGTGCTTGTGTAAATCGGCTCGTATGTGGAACGAGATACCGGCATATGTCTTTTTTGCTTCATTTAATCCGGACCTTTTCAAGGCCAGCATTAATAAATCCCTTCCTGTAGCCCCCTCCTTAACCCGCCTCACGACGCCGCCCAATTGGGTAGCTATATAGATCCCCTGTATGTGCTTTATACGTACAGGAGCGGTTCTGTAAGGTGTCACTTAAAAAAAATAAAAACGTGACCTTTGCCTCCAGCCGTCATACTAATACTCCATTCATTCTGACGTCAGTGGTATTCATAGATTTTTTTAAGAAGTTTTCATGGAAATACATGGATTTTTTCGAGTATGAATTATTTATGACATTCTGGGACCAAATCGAGCTTTTCTAAGGATTCACAAGATCTGATGTGTTTATCATTTTCCCGGAAAGGGGATTTCCCCATTGTGGCCGGATACGAATCAAAGAAATGAGTCCGGGAAGGGATCGGGAATTTAGGGGCAAGGAATAAATACCGTGATCTATTTATTTCAACCTCACAAAAGAGATATTTCTTGTTTTGTGTTTATGTTGTAGTATTATCTTTAAAATCAAATAATAACAAAAAGCAATAATGGAAATACGGTTATAAATGCGCGCATTGTTTTTTTCAGAGGATCCGAGATAATATTCGATTATAATCAAACATAATATTCGACGGTCTCTGTGGTTAAGTGGTTACGATCATTGGCTACGAATCCGGAGGTCGCGGGTTCTAAATAATAACTTATAATAACGTTAATATGTAGTATATTTGCGGCACGTTCCAGAGTCGTAGATACTGTCAGTATCGCCCTGAATCGAAACGTTGCTTAAAATTCCTTTAGCCGTGTTTGGTGAAAAGTTCTGAATAGCCAGGTATTTCCCCATCGTCCTCTTCCCATCTCCTTACCCTCCTCAATACCTTCAGTTCCACAACATATCTTAATTGGGGATGCCATATGCCATAGTCTCACAGGCTCCGTATGGTTGGGGGCAGCTGTGACTCTTGTGTAAAAAAAATTTTAAAAAACGTATTTTCACAAATTGTAGTCGAGGAATATATTAATATATTGAGTGACGTGAAACGATAACATTTATTCGTGAATTTTCTTTATATTATTTTTATTTATTTATTTTGATGTTACATTAATCTTCTGGCTATTTCTTCATTCCAACATGATAAAAGATTCAGAAAAGAGTCGCGGGCTAGAGTCGGTAAATTTATAATCTTTCCAGTTTTGGAGAATTTTAGCGGTCGCTGCGAGTTTCAATAGTTGCATATTGTAAAACCCGGCAAATTTTATTGAAACATTTTTTTTTTTTTTTTTTCATAAGTCGATATAAACCCCCCTCAAATATTCCAAGTTGTGTCGATTATGAATATATTTATTTTACAGATCCACACAGGAGAAATAGAAATATAAATAAGGGAAAATATTTTGGGAACGGTGTTCAGAGAATTTTTTGGGGGAAAGCAAGGAGAGGAAGTATTGGGATTGAAAGGGGTACGAGGGATGTGTAGGAACCTAGTGGTTAGTGCGGACGCATTTATCCATCCCTTCTACTGCGATGTAAGGTAATGGATCGAGAGTCCTGCTGAAAGGGGTAAGGGGTCTCCCTCAACCGCTCTCTCCTGGATAACCTGTCAATACCTAAACAAACCTCACCCCCCATGAACCAGGGCACTCCTGCTACGTCTTCAAACGTAGCGAACCACTTTTAGTGACCTATAGCAGAGGTGTTGGTTACCCCCAAATTGAATTATGCGTCAGCCTATCACACCTGAGAGTGACCCCTTTTTCTCTTTCCAAAGCAAGTTATAATTCCAACGGTCATCTGTTAGTCGTCCTAGGTAACAAGCATGATCCCAATTGAGTGTGGCGATCGATAAAAAATGGCTGTTTCAACATATTTTTCTCCTTATTTCTTTTAAATTTTCAACCACATCAAAAAAATACAAAATTACATGAATATAGACATTAGCACATTATTAAGACCTTTCAATATATTTAGACAATCATTAATACGCCTGAAAATTAAAAATTAAAAAAAAAACTATTGAGAAAATACGCAGTTGAAATTGCTTTTTCGAAGCAGTCTATTGATATTTACATATTTCTGTAACAATTGACGCATGTGTTGCAAATAATATTAATGAATACATTAATAAATGTTAATGTTTAATTATAAATCAATATCTAGGGTTATTCGTAATAATTTTTTTATGAAGAACGTTATAAATTGGATGTCTTTTGTGAATAATTCATATGAGTGTTTGTACCTTGCTTGCTTCAGAAGGG